>JAZGTK010015702.1:0-13086 GCA_036877625.1 Ambastaia sidthimunki
ATACCATAGTGACATCTGACAAAAAGATCTAAAAACACTGAAGCAGCAGACTTTGTGAAAATTAATATTTGTGTCATTCTCAAAACTTTTGGCCACAACTGTATTACTTGTATTGTATTATACTGTAAAAAGTATTCTTGTCTTGTGAAGCTACTCTCAAGTTGTAAATAGCCAATTTTTGGGAACCATAAAAATGTTAAATGAGGTCTAAAAGGTGAAAACAACTGTCCGCAGCGGGCTGGCTGTGGTCTTGGGTCCGCAGCGGGCTGGCTGTGGTCTTGGGTCCGCAGCGGGCTGGCTGTGGTCTTGGGTCCGCAGCGGGCTGGCTGTGGTCTTGGGTCCGCAGCGGGCTGGCTGTGGTCGCTCTGGCTCATGGAGATTTTTAAACAGAAATTCAGTCAACAGTATAATTACTTAACAGTTTCAGTCACTACATTGCATATGTTATAATATTGTTATACAATATTCCATCTTTCAAACCAAAACAATTTCTCTCTTTAGTCTTATCAACGATTTGGACATCAAATGTTTTAACTTCCAACGTTTTGGAAAAGAGTTTCCCAAACAGCTCAAACTGAGCCCAAACTCCTTCATCCAGGTGGCCATCCAGCTGGCCTACTACAGGTGAGTGACTCTGAACAGGTGAAGACAGTTTGAAGGTCCCCTGCAGACAGTGAGTGTGTGTTTGGTTAGAGTTCACAGTGAAGTCTGTGCAGCCTGTGACATCGCCTCTTTGAGAATGTTCAGAGGAGGACGCACAGATTACATCCGCTCTCCAACCAATCAGATGCTGAGCTTCATACGGGCCTTTGATGATGATTGTTTTTCTGTGAGTACTGAATCCAGCAGAGACGAGATTGAAAGTGATGTGGTACTCTGAGTCAGACTGATCATTATGTGCGTTTCAGAGGGAAGCGAAGATTCAGTTGCTGAGAGAAGCTGTTGATGCATACAGCGTCCTCACTGAGCAGGTAAATATATCCACACTGATGTTCTCCTGTGAGAGCCAAAAATCTGAATATTTAAATACCTCAAAAAACACACATTTTAAATTTCATTTTAAAACTGTGCTCAATAAATTAATCAAATTATGATTAATAATAAAAGGAATAGTTCATCCAAAATAAACGTTTGTTGTTGATTTACATCCTGTCTGAGTGACAGTGTAAGTGACATTTTTCATCAGTAGAAAAGGAAGATTTTATGGTT
Organism: Ambastaia sidthimunki; assembly: GCA_036877625.1. Classification (NCBI taxonomy): domain Eukaryota; kingdom Metazoa; phylum Chordata; class Actinopteri; order Cypriniformes; family Botiidae; genus Ambastaia; species Ambastaia sidthimunki. The sequence goes on from JAZGTK010015702.1 coordinate 1,210, forward strand.
CTTGCTGGTTCATAAAATGCAACGTCAGGTTCTGTGTGTTTGAGAGTTTAAAAAAACACAAGCAAAATTTAAAGAACAGTTTACTTGAGACTTTTTGCACAGACTGATTGTATAGACCTCAATATATGTAAATGTGATATTTCAGTTTTTTCTTTTTAATAAATTTACATTTCTAAATGCACTGTATTTACTACCGGTCAAAAGTTTAGATCGCTTGCTTGGAATGTTTCTTATGATCTTAACCTTCACGTCAGTGTTTTAAGTGAGTTTTGTAGGCATTAATGTAATTTTGCCAACTTTTAAATTTTGTCATTAGAAAACTATAATTTTTGCAAAAAATGTTTTAGAAATGGATGAGTTGGACTGAGTAATGACAAAAGGCAGCCAATAAGAGCCCAGCATAGATTAGAACTCCTTTATTACGGTTTAAAAATCACCACACGAGATGACTCAAGAAACTAGATGGTAAAATGCCAAAAGAACAATTACGATTATATTTATATAATGTTTTATTTGCATATTTAGTCACAACATAATTCCCATAGCAACCCTTGTGTTCTCTAATAGGCTTAATGAGTTTATTAATATTGAAAAATGTGGAAAGAAATAATGAATAAGTGATTGTGAACACTAGACTTGTAGAGTGTGTGTCAGTGACAGTGTTTTGGTTTAAAGGCACTGATGGGACAGGCAATTGATCGCCACCTGTTGGGTCTTAAACTACAAGCCATCGAGGAGGGACTGAGTGTGCCGAGGATTTTTATGGACACGGCTTATGGACTGGCAACTCACTGGAAACTTAGAACAGGACAGGTAACAAAACCTGCCTTACCTGCCTTGTCAAGGTCATATAAAGTTGTAAAAAGTTGTAAAGTTGTTCAGATTTCTGATTTTGAACCCTCTTGTTCACATGTCCCATAAACTTCTAAAGAAAGTGGATTATTGTGCATAGTTTTTGTTTTTACAAACTGAGGGACAAGTCAAAATAGTTTTTGGGGGAAACTGACAGCATGTCACAAGTTTAACTTGTATGAAACCTTCAGTTTTAAATGACCATTTAACAGATTACTACAGTGGTGGGAAGCGACTTTTATATTCTACTTTTATTCATTTCATAAAGCTCTCAGTTGGTGGTTTTTAATTATGGTCCTGAGGACCCACAGCGCTACACATGCACCCGCACACTACACATGCACCCGCATACTACACATGCACCCGCATACTACACATGCACCCGCATACTACACATGCACCCGCATACTACACATGCACCCGCACACTACACATGCACCCGCACACTACACATGCACCCGCACACTACACATGCACCCGCACACTACACAAGCCAATTCATCGCTTAGATACCATGTTTGTTGGATGTTCACATTATTCTTTTAAATAATAATTAAACATTATTATGAGTTGCCAGTGTTTAATTCCAGTTTGAACTGGTGATGTGCAAAAGAACAAGAGCATTTGACATCACACACAACATGCTGTCATATAAAAACAAACATGGAGGCCACTGAAGTCAGCATTAGGGGCTTTTGTTCATAAGCTGATGTGCAGCAGAAGTCAGCCAGCCAATTCATAAGCTTGATAAGGTAGATGAGGAGAAGAAAGCTACATTTTAAATAATGTGGAGCAATGGCTGTTACATCTGAGTGTGCATGCAGAATCAGAGTTGGGAGTGGTTCAGGAGTCATCATGACGTGGATGCTTCACTGAAATCCATTTCATCCATAGTTTTAAGTGCTATTTTTAATTACATATGTAAGTGCCTTGCCAAGACACTCACGGCAAGACACTCATTTCAAACCGCTACCTGGTAGTACATACCAGTGCAGAACTGGAATGCATGTCAATCAAGAATGACGAAAATATTAGAAGATTAGAAGATTAGATTAGATGCATGTAGTTTGTGCTGTTCACACTATTATGAGGAAACGGGTCTTTTGACAGCAGTGTAAACACTCAGTATTTGTCATCATGATCTGAATTAGGTGTGTTAAAAAAATATGCAGAGCTGCAGGATTAAGAACAGCAAGAAAAACAACAGAGAAAAAGTTTAGTGACTTGTGTTTCTTCACATCTTTCTCACAGGTGCCCACCAATACTGACAGTGTGATGTGTTTTGGACCGTTGGTTCCAGATGGATATGCAGTGTGCTATAACCCACAGCAAGATCATGTCCACTTCTCCATCACAGCTTTCAACTGCTGTGAGGAAACCAATGCTGAAAAACTGGCTTTCACGCTGGAGAGGTCACTTTGTGATCTTCAGGCACTTTTTCAGCCCACTGTATAGAGCCATACAGATGTCCCAATATAAACCAAGTGCGCTTTAAAACTCTGATACAGCTGCAGGTCCAAGAGGGCAGTCTTTAAAGTGTGTTGAAGAACATGTAGACCTAAGAGCTTCTGACTGCTGAGCTTGTGGTCTTCCTGCAGCTTGTTCAGGCTCCTGAGATGGTGGGATTCTCTTGCCTGGTCCGTTTGCAAAAAATCAAAATTGTGTGCTGTCATTGAGATTTAAAGAAGAAATAGAAACGCTTTAGCAATTTAACATCATGGTCAAAACTTTAATGAAAAGGGTTTTATGGACCAATATTTCGAGAAGAAATTTGTAAAATTACAGATTGTTACCAGGACTACAACATCACTATCGTTACTGCCGTTCACTATATCTTCAAAATAAAACGCATTTTTCGCTGGGTTAAAAGTTGTTTTTCAAAAACTTTGTCCATAGGTTCCTCAAATTTTCATTCAAGTAACGCCATGGTTTGCCACACAAAGTATCCAGTTTAATTCATTATCTCAAATTGTACATTAAATTAATTGCTTTGTAACAATGAACAGTTTGAGTGAACAGTTTTACAACATTTTAATATAAGGACATACAATAATATTTGTTTTTGTCTGTAAGCACCCAGTGAGAAAACCAAAGGTAACTGTGACATGGAAGAAATAAATCCATACCATGCTAATACAGAATTTTGAGCTAAATGAGGGTTTGTTTCTTCATGTAATTCAGACAGACTTGAGTGAAATCAGATCCCTGTGTGGAGCATCGACTGTTGTCAGACTCTACGCATATAAAAATCTCACTGGAAAAAAGTAAACATTTCCTGTTACAGTAAAGCTAAATATATAAGTGGTTTAAAACCATTTTTTTATGAAAATGTGACTTTAGCACAGTACTGTATGAACACTGTTGGATATTTTCACATTACACTGGGGGGTTGGTTTTCCTTTGGCTATACTGAGTAATCTGTTCTCCTCAGACTTGACCTCTTGCATCCAGTGTCCAGGTGATGCAGACTGAGAGCTGACAAGAACATTAAAGGCTCAACCCACCCTTCAAATCTGAAGGCAGATCTGGTAGATGTTTCTGTAGTTTGATGACCAACCCTGAGAGGCTCAGGAGGAGCTTCTTCACACAGGCCATTAGACCCTCAACATGGACATATTCCGCACTTTAAACACTCTGGTGATGTAGCGCAATTCATTACTGCAAACTGCAAATAGTTTCTTTTTTCTTCTCTTTTTTTTTTATTTTTAATCTTAACTTGACTTTTAAATTTAGTGTTTCTTATACCTTATAAATGCTTTTATATTTTTTTATTTTAAATTTCTGTTCCTGTTAAATGAAGTAGAGCGGGGGGGTATTTCATCAAAGTCGCTAATGAAAGCGGCGCTTATCTGATTAAGCCTCGTTTGAACTAGCGGCAGCTTCAACTTAAGCCTGAAGTCGTTCACTAACACATTTTAGCCGCGTTTCATCAAAGTTAACTCTAGCCACGCTTGTCAAACCTTGCGTTAACCGCGCCCACAGGTACAGAAGAAGCCCAGAACAGCGATTGTCGAAAACGCGATCATGTCGCAGAAGGACAGCAAAACAAGCGAGATTTTTTCTTTTTTTTTTCAATTTTTCAATTTTTTTTAAATGTGTAAGTTAACTTGTATATTAATGTTTAATGTTGTATGTTTAGAGTATGTGCTGATCGTTGTAAGTGTGACTTGTCAGTAGCGGAGCGGAATTGTCACAATTTACGACGTGGGAGACCCGCGTTCGAGATTCAATACAAGCACTCAGCTATTTAGCAGAAGTTCATATAGATATATATATATTTTTTTAATTTGTAAAGTACTTGCACCAACTAATATGCCAAATAGTGTTATCTTGTCTTTGAACAGGAGTGGTGTCAATTAATGTAAAAAGCATAAAAACACTTTGCAGAGTGGTAAGAAGGCTAATATTAGCATTCAGTGAAATTAGTAATGTAGTTGAAACGGTACCTTAATTTGATTTACAATTAATTGTAGCTACCAAAAAGACGACGGATTCTAAGGCCACAGGAGGTGGGAGTCTCCCTCAAAATCTCACACCGGCAGAGGATTTGGCACTGGCCCTAAACCGGGTCCGTCCACTGGTGGAGGGGATTGAAGGAGGGACCTCATCAGAGATGCTTCCCCTCAAGTGCTCGAGAACATGCAATTCTTTGTCATGTCAATTTCACTTTCTGATTAATCCTTAACAGAATTTGATCATTAATCTCATTATTGTTTTATGTACATTGATGGAAATTGATAAAAAAAAAAGGTACACATTCTCACATGTGAAGGTCACATTCTGTGTATATTAATACTTTATTGAATTTAAAGATCAAACATTTAGCCAATTTGTATAAATCATTGTATCAATGATGTGAACTCATAAAAACAACTGACTGGAAAAATGAATTCATTGGCAACTGATATACAAATATCATCAGAACACTCAGTAAAACTTTAATAATTGCTGCACTCAGAGAAACTGAATGAAGCTTTTATCTGTTCAAGGACCTGGTGGATTGAAAAGAAAAAAAGAAAAAAAAAATTAAATGAATGATTCAGAAAATTCAGAATGAGATTTGACTTTTTTTTTATTCTAACATTTGTAAATCAAAATATAGTAGTGCTGATTTTGATGCTTTATTTGTAAATATGACTGATAACATCTGACAACTAAATGAGGAAGACAAATACTTAATTGATGATGAGTTGAATTTAGCAGAAATTGATTAGATTAGATTCAACTTTATTGTCATTACACATGTACAAGTACAGAGCAACCAAATGCAGTATTGAATGTGACAAATGATGTGGCATTAATACAAATAAAACATAGTAAACTACCAGTTATTGATGAACAACAGAATTGTTTTTTCTGCCAACATTTTGGATAGATATAGGGAAATTATTATATAAGGGTATTTTTGAAAAGTATCCTAACCCTAAACTAGAGATCAATTACTCTGTTAGGTACTGATTATAAATGACTTGCTTTGATTTATGCTAATGGTCTTAAATGTGTACTGGAAAAACTTATAGAGGTGTATCAGTCAGCGTTCATTAAGGGAATGTATTTCCAAAATCATATTAGGCTGGTCCTGAACATGATTGGTTTTGATGTATGCAGACAGTGTCTGAAAAAAGATGTCATTGATGTTAAACGTTATTATTACTAAGAGTAAATATCACATATAACAGCATATTAAAGCAAACCTTTATCATGTTTGTAAAATGAATGTAAAAATCCATAGAATAGTTATCCAAAGCAAATCAATACCTTAGTGAATTGTATAATGTCATGTATGAGTTTTTGTGTTGTGCTTTTTTCTCTTTTGTAATTTCCATAATTTACTGATGATGGTAATTACAGTTAATTACTTGCTATTTTTGTGCACGTTAATATGCAATTTTTTAATATGGCTACTTTAAATCTATATAGGTATTGTTAAATAAATAAACAGAATTGAGACGTCCTTTAAGATGGCTGATCGGTTTCCGGGTCACGGGCTGGAGGACGCAGGCACACACCCCCTGCCACGCGCACGCGTGTTAGGTCAGACCGAAACCGGAAGTGACACGGTAAACGTTTGATACATTAACCGGAAACAACACAAACAGGTTAAGAAAGCATGTAGCGAAGCAGCCGGGGTTACAGTAACTAACACAACCGAACTACTGTCGAGATTTATTGTTTTGTTTATATCGTGGTCTTTTAGTTTAGCAGAGCGTTTTAATCTATTTGTTATAATGAAAGGAGCGTTTGTGTGCTCGCTGCTCGCGGTGTGTGTGTTGTGTGTGTGTTTGGCGTATAAACCGGTGATCATTGTTCACGGGCTCTTCGACAGTTCGTCTGATTTCGTAAACCTGCACAGATTCATCAACCTGGTAAAACACTCATCATCTACATCTCATCTGCACCTTATTTGATCTCCTTGTCATCTCAGTCTGATCTCATCTTAATCTGATCTTTATCTCTTCTTAGTTTCATCTGGTGTCATCTATATGAATCCTGTTTTAGCTGTTCTGAGCTGACCTCATTTGAATGTTTACACAGAGTGACTCCTGTCACTGTGGTTACCATGATTGTATAAATGATTACACATTTATGTATGTGTATACAAACATATGGATAGTTTGTTTTTTCATGGTACAGTGATTGAATCAGTTGTATTATAATGGCATTTGACATAGACCACTGCATTACTTTACCATATATCCAAAACACTGTGTTACATCATGATCAGTATAAATATTGGTATAGTCTGAAATCACATTAATGTATAAAAAACATTGAAATCTGAATGTGCTCAAATCTCAGTTGTAAAGCTGTTGTAGTTACATGTCAAGTGTCTGGTGCTGTTTCTGAACTAGAGCAACTGTAAATCATGGAAAACAAGCACACATGCAGCTGTCTGTTTATGAGGGAATTATTTCTGTGTTTGTCATTCAGTCTCATCCTGGCACTAATGTGTCAGTCATAGACCTGTTTGATCGCAGTGCCAGTCTGCAGCCGCTCTGGAAGCAGGTGCAGGGCTTCACTGAGGCCATATATCCCATCATGCAAAACGCAGCCGACGGCGTTCACCTCATCTGCTACTCGCAAGGTCTGAAATTAAAATAACACGCTCTTAATGCTGACTCTTATTATGGTAAAACACTTATAATAAAACAATTATGTTGTTAAATCATTTGTTTCGTGAAATTTCTTTCACGTGCAGGTTAACCCAACATGTATTCAAATGAAACCTTTTCTGCTATCACTTCCCTTTCTTCTTTAGTGTCACATCTTTGTGTTTGTTTATAGAAGAGGGTGTTTGTTAGATTAGCACATTTGCTTTGTGTGAGCTGCTGTTATTCTTGATGGGACTGCTAGCTTCAGCTTTGGTTTTGATGTCATCTTGCAGGTGGTCTGGTATGTCGAGGAATTCTGTCCACACTTCCAGACCACAATGTGCACTCCTTCATATCCCTCTCCTCACCACAGGCAGGCCAGTATGGAGGTAACACACAGTGTTGTTGGGCTACTGTGCACTATGTTATATATATGGTGTCTTTGTTAAATGCTAAACTGAAAAGCTGTGATGTTTTGCTTTTTTGTTTTAGACACAGACTATCTGAAGTACCTATTTCCACAGTTTGTAAAATCCAATCTGTATCATGTGTGCTACACTTCCATGGGTCAGTTGATATCCATCTGTAACTACTGGAATGGTGAGTAGATGAAGGGGTGGCAAAGCGGGTGGAGGGAGAGGTAGTGTTGCCTGATATACTGCTGGTAAAAACGGTACTATTTCACATTTAATTAGTACCAAAACTCTAAACATTGTAATAAGAGCCATGTGTAAGGATGGCTTCACTACAGTGCTTTAAGCTGTAGAAATGCCAAAATAACTAGAAAAATGTTATCAGCAAGATGGTATAAAACTGGTATTATCTGTCAATTTCCACCTTCTGCTACTTATACCAACGACAGAAATAAGTGCAGTTATGATAGCTAAATGTGGGAGAGCGTTGCTATGATACATATATTGTATTGCACTGGGTAGCTTTTAATTATTAACAAAGAATCAAAACTGGTTTGTGTATAGTTTATATGTGAAAGAGTTTATTAACAATACCAAAAAAGATTACACAAGAAGTGGTTACAATGAAAATGCATAAAATGGTGGATAATGTATTTATACAATTAACTGTGTATGTTGAGAATGTTACCGTATGCCTGAGATATAGAATGAAAGGTAGAGAAAGCAGGAAAGAAAGATAGAACCATTGAGGACTGGAAGCTGGGCCTAGTGGCCTGAACCCCAGAGCTCAAGTAAAGCAAGGCGAGCTCAACACATTTTAGGACACGCTTATTAGGATATTTTAAATTTATTTATTTGACAGACGCTTTTATCCAAAGCGACTTACAGTGAATTCAGTGTATACATTTTTTTTTTATCAGTACTTGGGTTCCCTGGGATCGAACCCACAACCTTTGTGTTGCTAACGCAATGCTCTACCAGTTGAGCTACAGGAAGCCTATACCCAGTAGCAATAAACAAAGAAAATCAATAATGAACGATGAGCAAAAGCATGATTATATATAGAGAAAAACTCAACAGGGAAGCAAAGGAGCAACTTAGAAAAAATCTCAGAAGAAAAGAAAATGTCTTAATCCATACGAACACAGTTTACTTATATAGCTGTGTTATCTGTGCTGTGAATACTTGAATGTTACGCCTTACACCTGTTGTATTTGCACTACAGCAACACTGGACTGGACCTAATTCAACAGGTTTTCATTTTTACTTTTTCTGTTAAACTTGTTCTGCAATGTGTTGTTATCTGTGTTCCTAATACTTAAAGATTATACCACCATCTTCACACCACCTCCATCTTCACACCACCTCCATCTTCACACCACCTCCATCTTCACACCACCTCCATCTTCACACCACCTCCATCTTCACACCACCACCATCTTCACACCACCACCATCTTCACACCACCACCATCTTCACACCACCACCATCTTCACACCACCACCATCTTCACACCACCACCATCTTTACACCACCACCATCTTTACACCACCACCATCTTCACACCACCATTTACGTCTTGCGCCTGTTATATTTGCGTTACAGTACTGCACCTTTAGGTGCAACGGGTTATTTCTGTTTAACATATTTGAATGCGGGAATAAAGAAAAACAGAGCTGAGGTCATTTTTGTCATACAGGTTGTGTGTACATGAATCACGTGATATGCTGTCATGTTTCACATTTCATAACAGTTCATTTGAGATATGTGGACAACATGCTGGTTGTGATTGTGCTTAAAGGCTGCTTATTACAAAGCAAGCATTCACTATTCAAAGGTGTTTTTAGCTGTATAATACAAACTGTAACATCTACTTTCATAACTACACTGTATACATTGCAGCTGAGCTGCCGTCTTGCCATTTTCTACGGGTGCTTCTTAATTCTTAATTTTTGCCTCGTGTCTTAGCTCAGCTTCATTAGAATGCAAGGGAAGGATGCAAGGATAGTAGACGGAGACTAAAACAATTCTGCATAGTATACAAGAGTGGGTGCTTGTTAAATGGAAGACTGTGTGCTAGGGAGGCTGCATCTTTTCTAGAGCAGTCTTTTGAAGGGTTCTAGGCTACAGTCCTCCTCTGCATTTAACGCTAAAATGAGGCGGTCTAGAAAGTGTCATAACAAAAAAAAGAAGTAAATGTCAAAATGGTTTAAAATCATTTAAAAATGTCATAAAAGTTTAGCATTTTGAGATTAATTTACAACCAAAAACAGAAACCATAAATGCCTTCATCTCTTAAAACACTTCGTCTTATTTTATTATAATATTGGGCAAAGTTCGAACTGGATTCTGCCGATGTTTTAGGAATGTGTGTAAAGGATTGTGGGTAATTTGAGGCCACAAAGTATACACTTCATGTGTCCTTCAAAAGAGGCTGAATAAAGCTGCGAAACAAAAACTGCCTTCCAAGCATCCTTCAGTTTGAGGAGCACTTAGTATTTCCTCTCTCGTCTCAGCAACTTCCTTACTAATTGTTCTTCACTTCCTTAGCACAAGAAAATGAGGGACAAGAAAATGAGGAAGCATCAGTTTCAGTACTGAGAAGCACCGTATAAGCACTGTTGCGTCTGTTCACGACTTGTCAACAAAGCACACGCAGCATTATTTTGTTTACATAGCCGCGGAACGCACGCGGAAAAAAACCTTCTGTTAAAGGTGTTTTAAATTGACACAGACCAAGAGCGCAAAACACTGCTAACTTAGCAAAGCATCTTGCCAACAGACATCCCACCTCTTCAAAGAATTTAAAGAGCGACAGGAAGTGACCGATAACATTAATGCCTTCAAAATTGTCAAACGTGAAACTTGCCAACTGAAAAAATATTGTATTTGGTAACACTTTAAAATAAAGTTTAATTTGTTAACATTAGTTAACTTACACAGCATTTATTCTAGTTAATACAACTCTGGATTTTAAAATATTTAAATATTGGAATTGTATCTGTTAATAGTTATTAATGCACTAATTAAGGAACCAATGGGAACAGACAATGAAACGTTGATATAAATTATTGATATAATCTAGGATTAGCAAAGGTTAAGAAATGCTGTAAATATATTGCTTATTGCTAATTCATGTTAACAAATGTATTAATGTTAAAGAAGTGAAATCTTTTTTGTGTTAAGTGTTTAAGTGTTTTTTTAATGATTAAGTTTGTCTTCATGCCATAGTATTGATTCAGTATTGAATATATTTTACTGTTGAAATATTTTACTTGAGTAATGAGTTATAATGTTGGTATGGTAACACTAGGGAAAGGTGACAGAGCGGGTGGATGATAGCACCGGTGACAGTATGAATCCTGCAGTCAGCTGTTAGCGCTGTAGACGTCTGCAGGAGTGGAGGAGGAGGTTTGACACATGCAGAGGGATTTGGAGGTGAAAGGAGAGGCGGGTGGAAGGGGAGATGCTTTCATTATTAATAACAACTAACAGTTACGTTTGTTCACTGTCAGCCTGTGCAGTAATTTCAGCTGTGTTAGTATAAACATTACTGTTACCATATCCCGTATATTAATGATACAAATTGCTTCCATTCAAAATTATTTATATAGCAATTTGCATTGTTCCATTGAAGGTAAATACCTGAGCCAAAAAAAAAGAAATGAAAAAAGAGATAAAGTATGTAGAGCCATTTTTGCGATGTGCTCTTTATCCTGGCGTAATGTGAGCGGGTGGATGTGTTTGCATTCATGTGTGCTGTGCTGACTGTAAATGTGCGTGTTTATGGAATAATGGAGCCACTGGAATTAAGTATTTAAAGAGCAGAACATTGTGATTCTACAGAACAACTGATTCTAAGCTGCATGGACCTTATAAAGCATGTGACATATTTGCTCACTCCTGTTACCAACACAATGGCTTAATGGGAAGCCGTAATACAATATATAGAATACATGGTATTATTGCAATTTTTCCATAAGCTGTATATTAATAATAATTTGTGATACTAAGATCAGTAATCAGTTTAAGAATATGAACTGCTGACGCTTAGCTTAGGGTTTAGCCAACTTAGCCTGCATAATGGTCTAATTACAGTACTAAAAACTCATTTTATTTCTTGGTGTCCTATTCTTTTTTATTGTGTAATGTTTAGGTATTTCATGGCATTTTTGCAAGTCCCTTATATCCCTGTCCCATAAAATGTTGTTGTCTTTCTATGTGCCATCTCCATGTAAGCTGGAATGACATACAGTGCTCAGCATAAATGAGTACACCCCCGAAAAGTACGAATTTAATCAGTAGCTCATTGAACAAAAGAACAATTTCCAAACTTTTCACAAGGCTGAGTTTTATTGAACACTTCTTTTACTCCATAACATGAAATTAAGGTTAATAATCTAACTTGGATCACAAAATCTTCAGTTTTAATCAAATTGGTTGAAGCAAAAATGAATACACCCCGCAACAAAAACTACTACATCTAGTATTTTGTATGAGCACCGTGATTTTTAAGGACA
>JAZGTK010015703.1:0-13086 GCA_036877625.1 Ambastaia sidthimunki
CAGAAACTAAAGGCTGCCTCCAGCTTCTGATTCGCCAGCTCCGTGTCCGCTAAACTATCCGTTCCACCTTAAAAATGTCGAACCGTTTTAAGCGCGCCCCTTGCAATGTTATTGGCTGTGTCCTTAAAGGAACATCTGCGCCCAACATTTCAGGTCGTAGTCTGCCATCAATTTAAAATAGCCAGATTCTTTTTTTAATTATTCTTTTTATTTTTACTTGTTCAGTTCAATAGACTTAGACCCTATGCAGCATTCTGTATTTATTAAAATAAAAAGTTCGTCTGAAACAGCGTGTAATGAGCTAGATAAAATTCCTCTGTGGCAGTTGTGGCCTAATGGTTAGTAAGTCGGGCTTGTATTCAGTAGGTGGCTGGTTCGATTCCAGCACCAGCCGGTAGCAACTGAAGTGCCCTTAAGCAAGGCACCTAGCCCCCGATTGCTCCCGGGGCGCTGCAGTGATAGCTGCTCACTGTTCTGGGTGTGTGTGTGTGTGTTCACAACTTGCAGTGTGTGTTCACTCCTCACTAGTGATGGGTTAAATGCAGAGGTCACATTTCGGTTATGATTAGATTTTTTTAATTATCCCCAGAAGACCACTCGCCAAAACAATTAACCAATATATATATTTTTTTATTTATTTTTTTTCCACCATTTTATCTTATAAGATTTCATCTTATTAAGTTGCATTTTTGAATTATCACTAGGAAACGCCATTTCCCACATTAAGTGCAATATGGTTATGTAACACACAGTAGCTGTCATAACGTCAGAATATCAATAGTTCTTTAAAAAAAACTCAATGTAGGGACCTAGATGTAATCCTTCTTTAAAAAACTCCAACATTTCATCTTATTCTGCTGGTGCATCTTTGAAATGTCTTTCCTAAAACACCATTTCTCAAATTAAGTGCTATATGGCGATGTAACACACAGTAGCTGTCATAACTTCAGAATATCAATAGTTCTTTCAAAAACTAGATTTAATCTCTTTCTAACGAATTCCAGCATTTTATCTTATTTTGATGATAATAAACTGAAAGTCCTTTTCAATTTATATTATTATGATATGCAATCAATGTTGTTATTTATTTCAAATGAAACTATTGAACTAACTAATGAAACAAAAATAGTCTTTATGATTTTGTCATGTATGTATTTATTTCTGTTACTGAATGCCATGCCCTTGAACTATTAAATAATTAATTAACAAATGAATTAACAACATTAATTGCATATCAGCAATAATATAAATTGAAAAGGACTCCTTCAGGTTCATGAAGCAGTCTGTCTTTTCTAATGTGACAAAATATGAAGACACAGCACAGATTTTGGGTAAAATAATTCTTAATTATAATTAAAGTACTTCAAATTAGCAATATTATCACTTGAAATAAAAGATAAAATGTGAAAGATGAACGATAAACCATTATAATAAGATGAAACGCTAGAATTCGTTAGAGGGATTAAATCTAGGTCCCTACGTTGAGTTTTTTTAAGAACTTTCGATATTCTGAAGTTATGACAGCTACTGTGGTTACATCGCCATAAAGCACTTAATGAGGGAAATCGTGTTTTAGGAGTGATATTTCAAAGATCCACCATTAGAATACGATGAAATGCTGGAATTCGTTAGGAAGGGATTAAAACTAGGTCCCTACGTTAAGTTTTTTGTAGAACTATTGATATTCTGAAATTATGACAGCTATTGTGTGATACATCGCCATAAAGTACTTAATGTGAAAAATTGTGTTTTCCAAGTGATATTTCAAAAACGCAACTTCAGAATAAGATGATATGGTGGAAAAGTGGAAGTTTACGTGCTATTTTAGTTGAATTTTTATATTAATAAATAAAGTATGCTGCATAGGCGCTTAGTCTTTTGAATTTAAACATAAAAAAGACAATAATTTACAGAAATCTAGCTATTATCTATTCAAACTGATGGCAGACTACGATCTCAAATGGTGGGCGCAGCTGTTCCTTTAAATACACAACCATAACATTGCAGGGGAGGCTCTTAAAACAGTTCGACATTTTTTAAGATGGAACGAACAGTTTGGCGAATAAGTAGCTGATGGAGAATCGGGAGCTGGATTCAGCCTCGGGCTCAATCTAGCGACAAAGTCGCCAAGTCAGCAACACTGAAGAAATTTTCAAATTGTGTGTTTTTTCCCCAATCGGCCCATTCGCTATGTATCTCGGTCTAATTCGTAATCCCCAGTCTAGGGCAATATGTTTAATAGCCGTTGTTGTAAAAACGTCTGGGTATGTGTCTTTATGTAGACTGGCCTACCTTGAAAAATATTAGCTCTGATTGTGTCGCGTCGCTAGAAGCTCTGGTAATGCGAGCAGAGGAAATGATGCCCTTAATGTGTATGTTTAGGGGCGAGAGAGGGAGCGCTCCTCCTCCTGCAGGCCTGTCCCACGCACACACCGCTAGTAAAATGCAGGAAAACAGGAAGGATCCAGTAATACTCTGGTTCAATCGTAAAAGCTGAATGAGCAGTTAATGAAGTTCATGGATGTAAACGGAGAATGTGCGGTAATCGGGACTGTATACAGCATTGATCAGAGACGTGTTATCATATCGCTCGGTTGTTCGAACACACTGTGAAGGTAAGATCTCCGCGGCCGCCTTGCATTTGTGAATTATCGAATGGTGTCTAAATATCACGCGTTTATATACATTTTATACGTAACCTTCCATGCCTTGTACATTATTAGAACTTTCCTGTGTACACTTTTACGGACGTATTTTAATATAGTAGGCTACCTATTGTTAAAGTGTACATAAGTCGTGTGTTACTTAACATCCAACAGTATTTAAGAGTAACACGATTCAAAGCCATCGGAAAATGTCTCTAAAGTAATCTTCCTTACCCAGTTTACTAAAGACATTTTTAAATGTTTTTGGGTTTGGATAAAAGACAGGTTGGGTCAGGATAGTTGGGAGGGTTTTTAGACCGGTTGTGGTGAGCCGTTGGCGCAAAATTCCGGCCAATTGACATTTTGTTATGTGTCTTTGTGATGCGAAGAGGGTTAAAGATTTGACTCTCACCTCTGCTGGAGCCATCAGTCCCTTCAGCATAACAAAGACCAGACAAAATCACATACAGACAGCTCATTAAAACATCCAGACTGATTACGCTATGCCATTGACTTTCTCGTTGTAGTGCAATGTAACTGTTAAGTAAAAAAGTAAAATACATGATATAAAATATATTTACATATTTTTACAATTCATTTATTATAGGAGTTTTTAAATAATGTTACATGTGTCGCACGCATATATGTGTGTGTGTTATACATATAAAAATATAATAAAAGTCGTCATATTTCTAACCAATTGGATAGGATTTACACAACTAATGTTCATGCTATATATTCAAGAAAGCAGGCCATTTAAATAAGCCTGGTTTTTGCCACAATTTTTACTATTTTTTTTTGTTTCTTGCCCGTCACCTTTAGTTGTTCACTGGGTGCTTGCAGAGCTGCTCAGTAATTACAGAACAAAAAATAAGAACATAAACATTGCACTGACTTAAAAATTAAAACTTTTCTTCTGTGAAGCTGATTTACATCAGTGTACATTGGGCCTGCATGTATGTACAGGGATGTGTTCAGACAGGTACAATGGGTGGAATGGGCTCTTTGTTATAGTTGTGTGTTGTGGATTGATGGGGGTGTTCAGAATCAACATGCTGAGATTGTGGGCTATGTGGTGTTCACTACAAAGCAACATTTTAAGTAATGCTAACCTACAGCAGAGGCCAAAATAGTGCAAAAAGCAGTTCCATATTATAGGAGGTCATAAAATGTCCATGTTTTAAGAATTGTGAAATTTTAAAGAAAGTGTAGAAATTCTGTAATCATGTAAAAAAGGAAGAAATGTAATCATGCCATGGCCATCTTTGTTTTTTCTGATGATAATTGCCTCGTCAAAGACAAAGAGCTAAATTAAAGATAATGTAATCTCTTGGACTCTTTACATATATTAAATAGTATTCTAGATAGTTTGAGAGTTGCTGGATGTCTTGGAGTTGGTGTGTGAAAGCAGCAAGTGCACTCAAATACAATGATTGAATTTGCTCTTAAGCTGTTAAGCTTAAGCTACTTTGTAAGTCACCAGAGCCAAATGTGTTCATTCACACACATACTTATTACAGGGAAAACTTTACTGGAGTAACAGGATGTTCAGTGATTGATTGTGGGTCATGAATCAACCATTGCTTGGTTCAGACTTGCAAACTTCTAAATGCTAGCTCATATTTCTGAAACCCAAAGTATACTTATAGTATCGTTTTTATAGTATATTGTACATTGCTATAGTTGTAGTTGTTTATGAGAATCCCTAAGCATATGTGTAAATCCACATAATCTTTTAATGTATTATCGCACATATCACGTGCATGAACAAAAGTGGCATAATGCATAATGGCAGTGTTGCCACTTTGTAGATTTAATAATTACTGCAAATAATTATGGTCGCATACATAGCCGTAGTAAATCGGGTCTAAATTGCCAATGGCAATGTTTGATAACAAAATTTGCATTATTATGTATATGCTAGCATATGCATATAAACCGGCACATACTTTGCCAACTTTACCACAGTGCCAACAGCTGTGGTCAAATAGTTAAAAGGCTAATACTTTAAAGTTGCACTGTGAAGTTTCTGCATCATTAGTATCGCTGAATGGAATTGCAAAACCGCCTGTTTATGAACAGGTTTTCCAGCACTGTTTCTCTCTGTAATTGGTTGACAAACAGATATTTTAGATCAAAGCACACAGTTAGTTGGGCCAGGGTTGCTTTGTTGAGCTGGCTGGGTCAAATAGTTATTATTAGTTTGGAATGCAATCGCCAGTGAAACTTTTAAAATAATAAATGCTTACACTTAGCAACATGCATGCAAATAGAGGCAGTCAAAATGTAGTTAGGACTATCGTGGTAACTGCAAAACAGTGCATTTGACAAGCCAACCACGGAAAGAAACCGCTGTGTTGGTCTTCCCCCTAGCAGTCAGCTAAACGTTTGTCTGTCGAAGAGAAAAGCCTTAGTCTAATAACTAGTCTATTATTTAAAAAAAATTAAAGACTGTAAAGACATGCAGTCGGTGATGGACAGATGTTTGTGCAAGGAAAGAAATAAAAAATGAGAAGGTAATAGATGACACAAAAAAGTAACATCCAAATTCTGTAGGCAAACGTTTGCCTATAATTCATTGACCTCAAACATCACCTATTACAATTCATGACACCTCTTATTCATAATTTCTGTATTATGTATAGAGGCAGCCCATGATATAAACACAAAACCATGAAAGCCCTAAATGTAGCATTGATTAGGACATTACTGTTCATAGTCTGTTATATGTTATATTCAGGGGAACTAGAGGATTTCTTGTGTATTGTGTGCCAAATCTGATTAATCTCAGATTTGTAGAAATCGTTTACCAGAGATATTTAGTATATATTTAGTAAGTGAATGCTGCTGTCCAAATGCTGTCCATTATCTCTCTTTTTCATAATGAATTAGTCCACCCAAAAACAAAAATGTTTGATTCCATTGTTGAGACAGGTTTTTACAAAAGCAAGACAAACATGAATACTGATGAAAGCAAAAATATTAAATGCTATTGATGAATAGTTACTGAGTAATCAACACATTAGTAAAAATGGGTCAAAATGGCAATTTCTACCTGAAATTTGCAGCCATAATAGAGGGGGCAATGATTGTTTGTGTTCTTTTTACTAACTTTACATGTAAAACTGTAATTTAATGTACTATAAAAGACACCAGTAAGCAAATGTGTTATGCAAGTGAAGAACGTGTATCTGAACAGTGCTGTAAAATCAGTGTTTGTAATGAACAGGCAGTTTGTAGTTTGCAAGTGAAGTTTGCTTTGTTGAGCAGAATTTTGCATTAAAAATGATACAACTGAGAGAAAGTGATTGTTTTTTACAGTTTATTGTTTTGTTGTTAGAAATTGTAGATTATGAAAATAGCTAGATAACATACGTTGGAAGTGATTTCTGTGTTTTGTGCATTGCAGTATAAGGTAAAAAACGGAACAAAAAGGGCATCCTCTTTGCAAGTGAAGTATGTGTATATGAATATGATTTAAGAAACATTGGAAGGGAAAAATGCTACTTGCAGAAAAATGTTTGCTTTGCATTAAAAAATACGACTGAGAAAAAGTGATTAATTTGAAGTTTACTAGCAAATGGTTAGAAAACACTGAAACGTGAAATTAGCTTGAAAACATATTTTGCAAGTTATTTCAGTCTTGTAGTGCTTTGCAGCTTTAGAAATGTTAGCAGGGACACCAGTCTCATGGTATTTTCTAACAAAAGGTTAAATAGTGATTGAGTCTTAATAATATTTGAATCATTTTTATTATTGGAAGATTAAGTCTCATTCATTATTGATTATTCATATGTAAAAAGGATATAATAAACGTGAGGTGAAGCTAGGGAGACCACCCCCTTCGGTACAAACTACTTCATTTTTGAATTGTCATCATTGGCATATAATTTAACAAGGATTGCTAAAGTCAACTGATTTTACTAACAGATCTATCTATATCTGTGTAAAAATACAGTTATGATGCTGGCATCTTTCTGAAGTCATTCTTCACCCCTGCTAATATGGCTCCAAATTTCAGGTGGTTTTGGACCCCCTCTACAAATTAGTGAATTACTTAGTAACTATTCATCAGTGGCAATTAATATTTGGCTTTCATCACTATATATGTTGGTCTTGCAGAATAAAATGTGTAATTTGTCCACACAAATTTGGTCTGAATTTAAGAAAGCCAAAAAAGAGTAGCAATCATTTTTCATGCACTGTAATTTTGCTGTCAGAAACAGCTGGCTGTATGGCCGTTAACATTGCGAGAGGAAGAGAGTAAAAGAGCAGAATGAGGTTAGGGAGAGAGAGAGAGAGAAAAGCAGTGGTTGGCAAAGCCCTGAGGTGGATCAAGTTTCAGAGGCCGTCATTAAGGGCAGACAGGGCTAGGCACACATACACACACAAGACTAATGTCTGCACAAGACATAGGTACGCCTGTCTCTTTCTCCCCTTCTATCTCTTCCTCTCTCTCTGTCTCACAAGATATCTGGCTGTCTCTCTCTATCTCTCTTTTTCACTTTATAAGCAGAAGAAGTTTGAGATAAGGAGGGGGAGTGTTTTGAGTGTTATATGTTTTTAAAAGGCTTGGGTATTGGGGGCTTTTTAAACACTATGGAACTGAGCAGATTTTTATGCTGTTTTCAAACGTGTATGCTAAATTATGTCTATGTTTGTAAGTTTTGGGTCTGATCTTGGTGAGTGTTTCTACATCTGGCCTTATTTGTTTGGCTCTCTGGCAGAATAGGCGTGTCTGTCCTTTATTATAAATCAAGATACATGTGCATCAAATATATCAAAGCCGATCTGAGGAGTGAAAAATACTTTGAAGGAGACAGATAGGCTGCTACAGACAGACAGGC
This sequence comes from Ambastaia sidthimunki, assembly GCA_036877625.1. Taxonomy (NCBI): domain Eukaryota; kingdom Metazoa; phylum Chordata; class Actinopteri; order Cypriniformes; family Botiidae; genus Ambastaia; species Ambastaia sidthimunki. The sequence goes on from JAZGTK010015703.1 coordinate 7,493, forward strand.
TCTAGATAGTTCTTATTGATTTCGGCACTGTCCCCAGTCTGTGTGTGTGTTTGTAGGTTGGGAGCTGTGTGTGCTAAGCTTCTATTAGCCCCAGACTGACAGTCTGTCTCTGTGGTTAACTCTTCTTTACTACTGCCACAATTGCTCATAATGCTCGTAGGCTTGTAAGACTAAAAGAAACAAATTATATAAATAATGATTTATGGGACAGTAGACCAATTAGTAGGCCAATATTTGGCAATTTTTTAAATGTTGTATTCATTTAACAAGAATGCCAGATTTCCTTACTAATATAAGTGTGTTATTCTGATTAAATGTCTGTTCCAAAATGTAATCTTTCAATGTATTAATGCAATGTAATGCAATGCAGGTTTTTGCATTTTTATTCGGCCAAAAAAAGATTACCAGATTGCACCTGCAATGCATTCCTTCCATATGCATGGCATCAGCGCATCTTCTCAAAGACCAGTGCACCAGCTTCATTGTAAGCAAGACATGGAGTTTGCTTCTCCCTGACACCCAAGGTGAACTTGCGTCCTAAACACTTAATATGGCTTAATACATTAAAACCAAATAACAGGATTTATGATACACTATTAATAAAAGCGTACTATGTTTAGAAGAGCAGAGACAAGAGCCCAGAATATGAATGCAAACTAAATAGCACGTTAAGTATTTTAGAATGTCTGGTGTTCATTTCTTATATAAGAAGACTGAGAACAGAGGGAAAAATTGTGATGCAAGTTAGATCATTGTCTGTATTGATGTGGTGTATGCTCTTTTACCTTTTAGTTATTCGTTCTTATATAATATATAGGCTTTATATTTTGCATTGTCACGTTTATAGTCATTTTACCAGTGTCAACAGATCGATTCAGTATTTCTCTGTTATGTAGAACAAAATGTTAGCAATGTTTTATATAACATTCTTTCTTACCCTGAAGCTTAAAACATTATCTAATACCCTCCACGTTACATATTTATGTAATTAAATTGATATTGTAAACTAGTGGCAGCCCTAGTAAATACGTGCATGTCATTTTTTTTAATCATGCAGTATAGTTTGTGTGTTTATGTGTTTTAAATAAGAGATCTGTCCCTGGTGGGCAAAACAGAATCCATTGCGATTCTCATCTTTAAATAATACAGGTAACCTGAAAACATTTTGTTTTTTTATATTTGCTCAGTGGAACACTTTTCAAAGCAAAGTTTCTCTGCTTTTTGTTACGCAAGTTGTGTTCTGCTTACTGTATATGTCAGGGCCTGACATATTTGCTTTTAAACAGATGTTTAAAAGCAAAACATCCTGCTGCAGGGTTTTCTCTGTGTTTAGTAAGGCCATACTCTGTGACTGTAGTAAAAATACGAACACATTTTTTGTTAATCATGATGTAATTAGTAGAAACTGCTACAGGGGTTAGAGTCTGCTTCAGACTTCCCATGGTCTGTTTTTGAGCTGCGTTCATTTTTATTGGTATAAAATAAATCCCATACATCCCGACCCTTCAAAGATTTTAAAGACTGTTGGGTAGTAAATGTGAGTGTGTACTGTATTTGGTAACACTTTACAATAAGGTTCAATTTTTTAACTTTAGTAAACTAACAACGATATTTTTTTTTTTACACCATTTATAAATCTTAGTTAATGTTAACACCTGTATTTAATAATACATTTTAAAGTTGTATCTGTTAAGATTTGTTAATGCACAAAAAACTAATGAGAACAGTCAATGAATAATTGTATTGGTATAAACTGCTATTAACAAAGGTTAATAAAGTCTGAAAAATATATTGCTCATTGTTAGTTCATGTCCGTTAATGCATAAATGGTAATAAATTGAACCTTTTAAGTTTTAAACAGTTTTATGTTCCTCTTCCACTTAAGCAGAAAGCAAACACTGAGATCGGCCTGCATAGTATTAAGGATTAATTTTGTGCCAATAAGAACGAACGCAAACTTTGAAGAAATTAACAAAAATATATAATCTGAAAGAAAAAATCTCTTTTTTGCAAAGCAGAGTTTTCGTTTACGCTTCCATGGTTTTCGTTTACGCTTCCACGGTTTTCGTTTACGCTTCCACGGTTTTCGTTTACACTTTCATAGTTCTTGCTTTCAGTCATCGAAAATCTACATTCAACATTCTAGCACAAATCACATATTTAAGTCATGTGTGACTCTTAATTGCTAGTGAGGTTTTGATGGACAGCTCTCTGACCAGGAACTAGATTTAAGTGGTGCTCAATGAAGAAGAAAGCAACTATATATTTTGCATAAGAACAGAGGTAAAGATGAGAGAAAAATCAGTCAAATATATTCTGAACTGGCTATAAAATGCAATGGTTCCATTCCTAAGGGGGTTGTGATGGGGGTCATGTCCCCCATTACCTTCATGCTTTAGTTTTAGGTTGACAGTTTTATTTTGCACCAAGCCAGCTGTTTAAGTTTATGGTGTCGACTTATATAACAAAATCTATAAAAGTGTACCTTATTTTGAAAATGAATGGGATGGCAACAAGCTGCAAAGACGGCACGTTTTCTTAAAACACACCTGGTTTCTATTTGCAAAGTCCAGGTTTATGGGTACTGTAGTTATGTACAAGACTTGTACACAAAGAGACTTTCAACCAAGATAACAAAAAATTTCTGGAAAAATTGCTACCCTGCCTTTAAGGAGAGGTATGTCATTATAATTCAGACTGACAGAAAAGGTCCCACAGACTACCATATCGACAGCAAAATTTCTACTTGGAGGTGGCCAGTAAGCAACCACCTAGCTGTACCTTAAGGCCCAGATATACTTAGAAGTGTTCACAAACTATACACTGTAACCCAGCTGTCTTAACTACTTTCTACCCCAGAACATAAACCAGACAAGAACTTTAATCATAAGTATACTGGGGCCTTCAGAAACCACCCAAAACACATTAGCATTGAGGCAGGAAGTTTTACAAAAATAACTTGCATGTTCTTCATTAAGCTGTTACAATTTAGATCATATAATGTGTTATTTAAATAGGCTGAGATCAAACCAATCTGTTTAATTTGTTATGCTTCTCACTTTTTTATATAGGTTACTATGGGATTCCTTATGAATGGTGGTTTGTTTAGCAGTGATCTACAATAAGCACTATATAATGTTTGTGCTTTTGTTTTAAAGCATTCTGTTGCCCCCCAGCCCCGACTTGACCCTGCTGCTCTAGCATCTTACCTCATGAGTGCTGCCTCTTGTGCTGGTCCCATTGTCTTATACTGGGTGTTTTTTGGCCTGATTATAGCAGCTGTGTGTGTTCTGTGTGAGTAAACATGTCTTATTTGAATAGATGCACTTAAATGTTTTCCGTCAGTACTGACTATTAATTATGGGTCAGATTATGCTCAAATATGGGTGTGCGCTAAACAAACCACAAGGGAGCTGTTATCACACCAATAGAGCACTTCACGTGATTTTGAAATGCATTTCTTTTAGCTATGTGTTTGTTATGAGTGTTTGTTGTCATCTGTATATGTTTAATAGAAATGGACTGAGATGCAAGAGCCTCAATGTTGATCTGTTTTGTCCCACTGGACATTCAGGGTAGAGACACAACAAACTAAAGCCAAAGAACTAGCGCTAATAAAAGGTGAATGTGGCGTGCCTCGCGTGACCTCACAACGCCTTGGAAATAAATGCCATTTGAACACATCAGACAGACTAGCTGACGGCCAACTAGCATGTACGCGTTGTGCTTGCGTAAGAGAACATAACTCTCCCATACCAGCAGGTGGCAGTAGTTCACATTTAGCATTCAAACAGAGAAACCAGATAAACTGGAACTGTGGATATACAAACTGTGGATTTTACCATTGGTTATACCAGCCAGGCTAATTACTGACAGATGTGTAGCTTTCTTAGATTAGGGTAAGTGTGCCCATTAAGCCCACCAAAATCTGAGTTCACATATTTTTCATAGATATTAAAATGGTTTATAAACATGATCATTTGCTAAAATGAAAGATTAATCTCTTATTTGAAAGTATATTCATTTAGTTATGCATATTTTAAAAAACAAAGAAATTCTATAAATAAAGTCAAAAGTCTGGCATGGGCTTAACTGGTACCGAAGTACCATTTAAGCCCATGTGTGTTCCAAATAAGCCCACAACCACAATTATTGACACAAATATAAAAAAAAATATTATTTTTTCAGGTAGTAAAAACATATTTATTCAGTAACATGTTATACATGTTGTACACAATTTATTTTTTGAACTTGCATTTAATGTTTGGCTTGTAACAATGAACCACCACAAACATGACCAAGTAGGCCTAACACTAATTTTCATTGGTTTTAGTATTTAACATTTCATTTAATATTCACAAAATTTAATTAAATATTGACAAAATAAAAAATGTATTTGTTTTAAAAAGTAGTAAATTACATTACAGTGCATCAAGAATATCCTAAATAATCATAAAACAGGCCTACACGTTGGTAAACAGGTTACTGATCGGCCACTTTCATTTTCAATGAATTGCAGATTTTTAATTGCAAAAAGCTACATAACAAAAAGCACTTTGCAGTATGTGATGTGCCATGTAGTCTAGTTAATGATGTCAGGGAGATAAGAATAGCAAAGTCACTGAATTACAGAAAAAATGTACCAAATATCATACTTTCAGCAATTTCCTATTTAAATACATTAGATGGGCTTAAATGGAACATACTGGGCTTAAATGGTTTTACAGTGATTACTGAGAAAATAAAGACATATTTACACCAAAATAAAAAAGATATATATATTTTATTATGTTTGGAACATATTATGCTTTTAACTTGATTTCATAGTTATTCTTTTTATGTCCCATCTTCAGAATTATTGAAGTTGTTCTCATATAAAATTTGCATACGCTATCTGCTTTTTGGGTTACTGTACCATTTAAGCCCGCCTTGAAAAAAACTCAATTTTTGAAAATATTTATTTATTTGAAACCATTTATTGTGCTTTAATTAATATATTGATGTGAAATGCATCAGAAAACATTTAGTTCATACACTTAATGTGTCTAATACTCCAGCCGCGTTGTGTGTATCATGACTACTGATTTGACCTTGTGATTAGCTCGCTATGCCAACTAGCAAAACTCCTCTTTCTAAATGAAACCAAATAGAATTAACTAAGAACAACTTCATAATACACAAAAAAACAAATCATTAATCTCTTAAATTACAAAATATTGATGTACTTCACAAATTAATGGTTGAAAATAGTTGTGAGATGATTTTTTTCTGTGGGATCCCAAAACACCAAAGTTTTGAGGCGACTTAAAGTGAGCCTCCTTGAGACAGCATAAATATGGTTGGGCTTAACTCAACAATGACAAATGTGATTGCCGTTCAACAAATAATGACATGTTAGTAAGAAGTTGTCGGATTTGATAAAATAATAAGTAACACAAGACCCTCTTTTTTATATTTGAAGTTAAAGTTGCAAGTGGGCTTAAATGGTGCCTGGGCTTAATGGATACACTTACCCTATGTCTGCTAAGTTGCAAATAGCACTGGGCTTGTCAGCCCTGTGACAAGTGAGAACGAACAAGAATAACAAGTGTCTG
>JAZGTK010015704.1:0-13086 GCA_036877625.1 Ambastaia sidthimunki
AAAAACACAAAAGATTTGTAATATGATAAAAGATTTCTGATAGAGCAAAGAAAGTGATTTAATAACAGAAACGCATTCCGGTTTTTTGACAACATTGTCTTACACTTTGTTTACCTAAATACTCAACTTAACAACTTCATTTTTAAAGATACAAATAGTATAACAAATAGTAATCTGAGGGAACAGATCATTTACCTTCACAAAAGCACCAGACATCAAAATACAAGATGTGTTACGTGTTACGTGTAAATGGCAGTTTTTACTAACAATAGATTTCGCAGCCCGTCACTTTAATCTTTCTCTCTGAACGTTTTTTCATTCTTTTCTTTGGAATCACTTTCCTCAAATATCATGTCTCTTATCTGCAGCTGTAGCCTTCACATGCCAATTATACGCCAGACCTCTCGTGAATTTGACTAAATTATATTTTCTTTCATAGAAACTTTAAATGTGAGGTGAAATGTTCAGTTATCAGCTATAATTTCCCTCAGAAAAGCAAACGTTTATCTCTGAGGGTCTGATTTAATGTGAATCCACAGCAGTGAATTGTCAGAGGGAAAAAAATAAAAAGCTTTTTAAAATATATATATATTTTTTTTAAGTTTAGTTGCTCTGCATGCAGCAGAATTATTGAGCTTAGACACTTCAGTAAAATGAAATTAAACTCGGCGGTTGAAAAACGTGGCGCAGGTTCAAGAGCACAAACTCAAAATGCAGACCTTTCTGGTCAAACGTTTATAAAAAATAATGCTTGTTCTAATTTCTGTACTTTATGCATTAATAATTGCGTTTCAGTTGGTGTGGTGATGCAATGAGAAATTTCGTGGAAAACGGGAAGTGCGCTGCGAGGCTGGTGAAACGGAACGGATCCAGGTGTAAAAAGATGATGCTAATTTTATTCTGCATTGCTAATCTCATTCTGACCGTCTTCCTTCACTGCACTGATAAACAACTAATCGAGGTGTTTGTGATCCGTCCTGCAAAGGTAACATCAGCAAAACAGCTGAGACAGGCTTGTTTTCCGCTATGAAACGGTGTCCTGTCACAGCGGTCAGGCCGTGCACAACACACCACTGAGCCGCAGGGTTTACATTTATTAAAAGACTCAACCTGCGACTTACATCTCTGAATATTAAGGCAGGACAGGGGAAAGGATTTAAAAATGAAAGCTAGACAGAAAAGCAACCATTTAAAGTCACAGAATCTCTTTTTACTCCTAAACAGACATGCTTTCATCTTAAGTTCTTGACTTACTATCAAGTGTGATTTTTCATAAGAGTCGTTTAATGTGAATTCATATTAGCACTTCTTTGTCAGTTCTGTGTCTTGGACTTGAATGTCTAATGCAACTGGATTTGACAGGCAAGTTGATCTAGAACTGGCTTTGAGTTTCTGCTGCGGCGTTTTATTCAGCCCCAGGCGATTGATAAGGAGCGCCAAGGTTATTTCGACAACCAACTTTTGTTTTAATTAACATTCTCTTTACATGCAGAACGAGGAACTGGTGTTCTTGAAAGGCAAATAGATTCTTAGACCTCAATTAAAGATGTAATCCTGGTCTGTAATGCAGTAATTTGTGTTTTGTATGGTGGGTTTCTCCAACAGTGATGGCTGAGAAATAACAGGAAATTAAATGGGGAGAACTGTGACGCGAGCCGGACTTAAACTCACATTTCCTGATTGAGCACCAATAATTAATGTAAGTGGGAGCAAGACAGCCAAATCATGGCTTTGATATGATACTAGGATTTGTAAATGTGTAAAATTGCATAGTTATCAGTTAATTTTGGTACTAACCATGCCATATAATTATGTTGTTTACCCTTAAAAGATTTTACAGTGACCCAACCGCATTAACAAATGTGTGACCGTTCAGTTTGCTGGTAGCATTTCTCTCAGGAGCACTTAATCTTGCAAACATGAGGCAGGGATTAACTGTGTGGCACTCGTGTTCCTCTGGTGTGCCATCTGTTTACCTGGCAGTTAACCACAAGCAACAGATTTGGGCAAAAACTTGAGAGGAGCCACTCTTGTCTTCACAGAATAATCTTGAGCATATGAGCCAAAGTGAGAGATTCAGTGAAGAGTTTTAAATGTTACAGACACACATTCCATCTCTGAGTCCTGGAGACTCACAGATATTTAATGGCAGTTTTCACAGAGTTCTTTTATGTCACCAAGTTCTGATACAAAAATTACCTCACAGCCTCAGATATCGAGCAAGAGCCATAAAGATTGGAGGAATAGAAGTAATGCTTATGTGATCCTTGTTAGAGTGATAGAATCTGATGTGAAGCCCTTCAGGATGGTCAGCATGTTGTAGATGCTGGTGTCCTCATTAGGGTCACAAGTTTCTCCAGCTTTGCAAGTTCTGCTTAAGTTAGAACAGTACTAGTCTTGGGTAGCCAGACCTCCAGACTGATGGCAGATCACCTGGACTCAATTATAGCTTTCATTGGTCAGGGACCACCCAAGAGACTATTCGCTTTCAGCGTCTTGTTTTAACCAATAAGATGATGACTTAGAAACTTCTGAAGCATTTCCAGTTAAATGTCCTAACAGACATGGATGGATGATGTCTGAGGTTGAGACAAAAACAGCATTTACCAGCATAAACTAGTCTGGACCAGCATTTAAACTAGTGTTGGTTTAGTTGTTTTTTTTCAGTAGAAGCTTAGGCTGAAAGCTCAGTCAGGTTTTGCGAGAAGAACATTTACTTTACAATTAACTTTACTACCCCAACAGCATCATGTCTGTTAAAAATAGATGAAGTGTGGAGTCATTAACATAAGCAGCAGGATCAGGGCTCTGCTTTTGAATCTACCAGCACAGCTCATTTTCCAAACGCAGAAAACAGTTGGCACGATCTTCTAATTAATTTTCATTGGACAGTCGTATTTTTAGTCTGCTGAAGATGCCATTGGACTCATTATGATGTCTTGTGGAGTTTCGGAGAATCTCATTGGTGGTTCACATGGAGCTGGAAACTCATAGAGTTTAGAGTCATCAGTGTAAGTGTTGGATATTGTCCAGATATTCATTAACTGATGCTTTTCTAAAGCTGGAGACCAACAGCTTGAGTGTCATGCTGGGTTCTCTGGTTTCCGTTGGTTACTCTGACTTATAATGAGTTTTTGATCATCTGTTTAAACATGCTAACATACAGGTTCATTTTTACAAGTTTTAATTAAAGCTGCAACCATAACGTTTGTCTCTCTATCGCCATCTCTGTTTGAAACACAAAATTACAGGTTACTTTATGCCCTTTTCTGTGTTGAAGTCAGAAAAAGCCAAAAACATTTCCCAAGAAACTGGACCTGACAGTTCAAGTGATAAATTATTATTATAAACTTTTCATTGTGAATCAAGGTAAGGTGACAGTTTTAAACACTGATCTGTAATGTACTTGTTCATTAACTGATTTTTGTTTATTTTTACTCAAAAAAGTTACAAATTGCAGCTTGCAAGATTTAACTGTGGAGTTCGTTTTAATCCTGTTTGGATATTTTGCAGGAAATTTAATTATACATATACATTACCTTTATTTAACAATGGCTTTATTTCCAGTGTTCTGTAAAATGAATGCTCCATAAAATTAAGCATTATATTTGTTGACTTTCATTTTATGAAGTTTTCATTTAACAAACGCTTAAAAAAAGCTGATGGAGTCAAAGAACATAAAGTTGATTTGCAAAACTGAGTTCTGTAGTTTTAGTTTTTGCTTTTGTGATTTCTGTCAAGTGGGTTAAATTCTTTGAATTTTAAATCAGTAAATTCCACTTCCTGTCATTCCAGTTCAAATTCCAAATAATAAAATATAGCGTTCTGAGGGGCGTGGCCAATACAAATTCCAACCAATGAACTCGAAGGAACTCTCAGACTAACATGTTTCATTCACTAATGGAAACCTTTCTGAGTTTCTTTAAACTACATGGACTGCACAGCCAGCATGAGAAGATGTACCAGGAGCTTCAAGATCTTGATGCTCTGCTTGAGTTCTTTCAAACATCTGAAGATCTTTTTGGGAATGTCAGCATTCACTTGATGCAATGATGCAAGTGGAGTGAAAAAAGCAGTCAGGGCTTGGGATGGAAAAATCTTCCAAAAATCTGAGCCACAGTTAGATTATATCGTAGGTTTTTATCTTTATTTCTCAGCTGTTCTATGATTTGAGAGATTCCCTCTTGGGTGGCATGTTTTCATCGGCTCTGTTCTCCAGAGAGAGCCGTTTGGACTCGGTGAAAATTGATATCTTGTCAGATGCGCTGATGAAGATATCAAAAAATAATTTAGTGTGTAATTTTGGCTATGTGATGTGTGTAGAAATCGGGGTGTGCATTTCAAAGTCTTTTCCCACAGCTATGCTCTTTTTTTTAGAGATTGGCTCTTTTGGTAATAGAGAGCCATTTATTTCTGATGAGAAATTTTCACCTGAAATGAATCTGTTTATTATTATGTACTTTGTAGGGACACACGCACATAATCAAGAGTCAAACATTGCCCTTTAATAAGGCTTTGTTGTTTGTTGACTTATTTTACAATATTAGTGTAACTGCCATGCACAAGTTTATATTTAATGCGTGTAGAATGGATGCAGGCTGCTGGTGTTTTAAATGTGCTGGTATTACTTCTGTTGCCAAAAGAAATGTCACTATATCACATAGTTCTATGAAGCAACATCACATGATTAAGAAGTGATATGAAATATAACAGCAGTGTTGTGAATGTGATGTTGCTTTGAAAGTTGCAATTTGTAACTTTTGCCTCTCTACCGCCATCTCAGTTTGAAACATAAAATTGCAGGTCACTTTTTTTTATAAATTTTTTTTTTACAACATATGTTTTCTGGGAAATTAGACCCGACAGTTCAAATAATAAATCATTATTATAAACTTCAAAATCATGTTTAACAATGATCTGTCATGTACTTGCTCAATAACTTTATTTTTTTTCATATCACCCATAAAAGTTACAGATTGCAAATAGTTACAAAAGTTACAGATAGCTCTTTCTTTTATTTAAACAATGTAAATGTTTTAATGCATATTGTTCAGTTTGTCACAAACATACGTAAGTGTTTGATGCTAGCTTACTTTATAATGCAAAAATATTATTTTGTAATGATTTCACGTCGCCTATAGGCCATATAGGTTACTATTTATGTTCAAGCATCTTCTGCAAGATTACTTGAAATCAGCCATCTGTACTTTAGGGATGGATTTGTCTGTAAAAATGATTTTTGTGAAATGAACTGTATTTATTATTGAGCTCATTCAGTGATGTACTGAGAGATTTGATGGCACCACTCTGCATGTCATTAAAATCAACAGCATCTCAGTCTGTTCAACATTCTGATTTGAATGTAAATGTTTTTTAGAGGCAATGTTCCACCAAACACATGCAGCTCGGTCTGAACAAAGATTATAGCAGACGATTACTAAAAATCAAACGGCTTGTGTGATCCAATTTCGTACAAAACGTACATTCACAAAAATTCTGACCTTTAATTTCTGTCTTCCCCAAAAACCTTAAATACATCCTGCTGTATGATTGCTCATTGATTTGAGGGAATGGGAAATGTTTTCTCCTAAAATTTAGATAAAAAACAGAATTGTTAATGCTTTCAAGAACATTGGGCTGTAAAATGAATGTGGATTGTAGCTAAAACATCAAATCTGGATTTAAGTAAATGTGGTGAGAAATGTTTGAGTTCATACTGAAATCTTCAGTGATATTAGCTTTTGATATTGATTGCAGAATTGGCAAATCTGAGCTCAGTTTGAGACATTGTTGAGATCTCTTCTGAAACTCTAATGGAGACATTTGTGAGATTTATGGGTTATTTTCTCAGGAGAAATCTTTGAATATTTGTATTAAAACAGAAACTTCTCTTCAGTTTCATCAGACTGGTCTAAAGGCTATAGCAGTTTGCTGCTCTTATTCTCATGTCTTTTGGTTTTGTATTGTTATCATTATGTCTGAAGCCTGTCATCAATCGTAAATTGCGTTTCAAAATACAACCGGCCTGTATGGTTGAGTTCCTGTTTGCTTCATCAGTTCTGCATTGTTAAAATCAACCATTCAACCTCGATGTGTGTACCGTTAGCTTCGAGTATGACACATGGTTATTACTTTTTACCAAACATGCTCGTATTCTCTGTTTACTGTTAGCTAATATCACATCGGTCTCTCTGAAATGAGTTTCTGTCTACTGTACAGAAAATGGCTGTCAGCTCAGAGTAATTTTATTATAGCAAAAGTGTAATAAAAACTGTGGTGTTTTGTAATGGAGAACCTAGAGGAAGGTTCTAATGATCTATAGTGTGTAAGCCAAGATTTTAATCCAATTCAGTGCCTGAAGTCCAACCAAAGATTTAATAAAATTTGAGCTTTTAGTTCAGCGGTTTGATGCAGCATCTAAACTATTACTGTCCTTCTGAATTATGAAGCTGGCTGCTGTGTCATTGAATATCATTACCATAAACGTGAAAAATGAGGTTGACCTACAGCGGTAATTGCCTTATAATGTAGAACAGGAATGTTTTGATATTAAAGCACAGGAGAACGTTCTTCTGTTGGGACAGACTGTTCAGAAAGCATTGCTTTAAAAGTTAGTTTATCATGTTTTACTCTTAACTCCAAACTAAAGTTTTAAAAAGTGCAGACTTGGTTTTTTTTTTGTCTTTAAAGCTTGGCCTTAAATTTAGCTTCCCTTGTGCCAAATGACAAATCCTTGTCTTTAGTAATCTCTTGATTTATCCCTATATATATCCCTACACGCGTATATGTGATATATCTTGTGTGGAAGGTGCTGGACCATTTATACATCTCCTCAAAAGCATTTTAATAAATAACCGTATCCACATGCTTTTATGTTAATGTGATAAACTGCATGTTTCAAAGTAAAGAATTACCTTGTTCCATTAGTGTGTTGTGTTATGCTTTGGTCTGAAGATCAGTGAATCTGTTCCATTAACACAGACAGGAGGCCATTGGATGAATCTAAAAGAGATACATTACTGTACCAAGAACATGATTTATTTGAGACCTTCTAACAGCACAAACCTGCGGCATCATATTCAATCTGGCAACAGAAACACTAGTTTGGCCCTGATTCAAAGCATTGTTTTTATTGTGCAGTCTGATCAGTGTCTTAGCTAACATTCATGTAGACTATAGATGGAATAAACCTGCAGGTTATCACCGGTTAATCCCTGAAATGTTTGAAGTAACCGGTTGGACAAAACTCAGTCTCTGCTCAGAAGGTTTGAGTTTCAGTGACTTTCCAGCTTTCCTGTTTCAGCTTCAGCATTCCTGCTGAGCGACCTGACTTTGAATCCGTTTCTTTCTTCAGGAGATGTAAATGAAGACTGAAGAAAAGCCGGCGAGATGAAGGGACACACAAAGCAGGGACGCTGAAGATTGGCCTCACGCTAAGTTCTGCAGGCAGGTCTTTAGAAAAGAAGGAAAAATTGTGCATCACAGCGTGAGGTGGTGGTACACTAAACTGTGTGCTCACTAAACTGTGTGCTCACTAAAGAGGGAACAGTGAAATAGAGTAAACCAGCTGTCCCGTTTTCACACTCATGCAGTGTGCATGAGCAATTCAAAGTGAAGCACTTGAGGCCCCTGTTTATGGGTCAGGACCACAAATTCTGTATATACAGTATCTCTGAAGCCTTGTCTTACAATTGACCAATCAGAATCAAGTATTCTCAGGAGCCTAATAATGTATCACTGTACATCCCAAGCCATTACCTGTGTATCATCCTCTTAGATCAACCACACGGATGAAAGATGTTTCTTAGATGTTACATTTTTATTAAATTCTGTAATGTTTTAAAAACGTTCCAGCTTAAGAATAACATTGCGATATGATGTAAAAAATGATCTACTAACAGTTCTGCAAGAACATTTGAGAGAGCTTTTAGAGAATGTTCGTGAGCCTACGTTCTGAGAACGTTCCATGTTAGCTGTGTAGACTCTCTCATTTCTGACACTGATAAGTAAAGATCACATGCTTCTTAACAACACTTGACGGGTTGAGAGCTTTTGAAGGCACCATATTTCTCAGAGCTCTTCAGCACTGATGGTGCAAAGTCGTGCGTTTTGTTAGTCACGCGTCGACTGCAGCTGGCCCATGTAAATGCACACGCCGTTCATAATTCATCAAAATGAACATCAGTTTAACATCGTGCTGTTTTCTGAGCACTCTTAATTTGTTTGCTCTCACGCTTTAGATCATTCTTCCATTATCTTCCTGTCCAACAATGACAGGAATTTTCTGGAAAATCTTGAGTGCACCGTCGGCCCCTCATGCCTCATGACAAGCTGAGAAGATTAATTATCACTGCACCTCATTTACAGACGCTGTTTGCTTTTCAACCCAGGTGTGACGTTTACATATTTACCCCAGAGACTTACGCAGATACGGTAAGACTGACATTTTGTACGGTAAACAACGGTTGAAAATAAAGACTGAAATATCACGGGCTAATAATTTATTGCTGCTGCAGCTGTAAAAATATTCATACATAAAATGTTAATGTACACTTAAATAAGTCAGAGAGTGTTGCGTTTAATGAAGCCGGCTTCATAGAAACCAGTCCAGACAGTCTCAGATAACTTTTAGTATCGAAAAAACTTGGAAATTAACCTTTAGATCTTAAAGGTAAATTTATTCTAAAAACATTTTTTAATATGTTACATAAAATATCAGTGTTTTAAAACTGTAGTTTTAAGGTATTTAGTTCAGTATGGAACTGAATGGGTGGGAAAACAAACTTCAAACACGCAGTTTCCCTTTGGAGCAATAAAACGGTGAGATCAGCCACCACTCCCACAGATAACAAGATCTCAAGAGCCACAACGCAAACATACTGTATGACAGCACAACTGTGTCACTCAGCTGTGCCTCAGCGACCCTCCAAAACACAAAACTAGTTATTAAGCAGAGAGCTTGCGGCAGATCGGCAGCACAGTAGCAAAACTTTGTTGGGATTAAAACCAAGAATGTTTATTTTTATGTATATGTGTATGAGATAGATGAAGGAAACTGGATAAATTGCTTCAGGTAAATAGGTTGTGGGGAGGTTCTGAAGTGATGTCACCCGCTGTTCTCTTTCTGATCCTCAATTGCTTCATCACAGCTAACAGAAAATGTTCTCAGAACACTGGCTAACGTTCTTCAGGGTTGTGTCAGAGTTTTAAAAGGCATTCTTGCAGAAACGTCAGTAGAACATTTTTAATGTAGAAAAGTCGTTCTCATTCTGTTCATCTGTTTTTCACTGAAATTGTGAGGCAGACGCGAACAGGAAGTGGAATGAACAGCTTGTATTTGGGTTCATTAAGGGTCGGTGTGCGACGCCTGTGTTTTTCGCTGCTGTTTCTTATGAATAATCAGTGCACTCATTAGTGAGGATCACAGTGGAACCTCAAGATCATAATTAAATCATGAGTATTCCACAAGCATAACACAGACCCTGTGTGAAGAACAAGGCCTTTTATAAAACCATCTCTTAGCTGAAGAACATTAACCACAGACTCAACACTGTGTATCACGCATCTCAATGAGCAAAGCTATAAAAAGAACGTTTTAAATTATCTTCTCTTTTCCTGTTGCGCTTTGTTTGTCTGTTTGCTTGAAATTCATGAATTCAAGAATTTCTTCATTGTTATTAAGAATATTTAAAGAATATGAGGAGACTCACAAGGAAACAAGATTCAATCCTTTTTCAATATATGACCCCCTTACATACGAATAACTATGACCATCACCCTGGATGTTCAGAACATTGTGTTGTGTAACATTAACTGTTGACGTTCAGGACAGCTAAGCAGCCCAGTAGAACTTTTATCTAATGTTATAAATATTCAGTTGTTTTTAAAGGTTGCAGAACGTCAGCTGAGGACCAAAGTTTTGGATGCTCTGGTCATAAATAATTTAAAGCAGGAGAGATGTCCCTTGGCTCATACAATGTTTTTGAAAATTGTGCCCTCAGATAACACCTTCATGTTTTGTAGGCACTTTTGTGACCTCAGTAACCCCTGATGTTGAGTGTTTGTTTCCTGTCAGACAGCCATAAATGCTAATGCAATATATTAAATTCTACTATAACCCTCTTAGTTTATACATGGTTTTTTTTTTTGGACAAATTGAAATTCTTTTGTTACAATCTTTTCTAGTTTTGTGTTTTATTAATGATAAGCAGATTTTCTGGGATAAGAGTAAAAATGACCCATCCTTTAAAAATAAGATTTAAATTTCAGGCCAGATATTAACACACATTGTTCAGTAAGAATGAAAAGCAGAGAAAAAGTGATTAGAATTGAGATTAGAATTGAAGTTGCATTCGCCGGCTGGTTTGACTCTTTATCGTGTCTTCTGTCTTGAAACTGAATTGCACTTTTATCAGATCTTTTTGGTAATAGTCTTTGACTTCAGTCTCATTCAATAGCAGATAAGCAGCTGCTTTTATATTCTTGTTTCCTGAATGGCAGAGACCCGAGGGTGACAGTCGCCTGGAAACCCTGTGTCCTCTTCCATCAGTCCCGGCATCACAGGGGGAGTTTAATATAAAGTAGACAGGCTCCCCACACTGACCAGTGAATTTTCATGAGCTTCACAGACATTTGGCCGTATTGCACAAGGAGTTTTAAAATAAATGCTTATGCAACATTGCTGTGTTGTATCATAAAGGTTTCTGTTTGTCCTTCAGGTACCAATTTTAAATGTTTTTACATTGAAATGGTTGTACAAACGCCTCAGTTAAATATTGTGAGACTGGAATGCAGTTTGATGAATGATTCTGGTCTGGAAGTAAAATTTTGTCCCTTGAATGTTTTCTGTGACCATGGCAACACTGAATGGAAAGATGCTTCACTGGGATAGAACAATGACCCCCCCTCTCAACACACACACAGAGACGGTGCAAATATTTCAGTCTCTAAAACAGCCGTAAAGTGTTTAAAAATATATTTTGCCCTTTCTCAGTTCCCCAGTTTAATTCCCCAGTTCATTGAGCTGCGGCTAAACCCTGACAGTCTACTTCTGTTTAGCCCGGTCAGCACATCTCAAAAATGCTATCAACTACACTTAACCACTAGCTTTGCAACATAATAAACATTACACCCCCATTTTTTCTTTTACTGACATTTCATCAGTAAATTGCAGCTCCACAAGCTCTCAGGAGGCACCAACACCATTAATGTCTTTTTGTCACTAATGTTTTACATTAGACAGAACATCTGAGAGCTCAGTTACATGTATTAGTCCATCGCCAGGAATCTTAAGTGGTTTAAAGGCTTAATGTAATCAGGGTGAGTTTTGAATAAATAGAATTATTTACAGTAATCAGTGTTTGTAAAATTCTATTTATTTAGCGTAATATACAGTACAGCTATTTTTGCATTGATTCAATAGAAAATATTGAGGAGTGTTTCGAGGGCATTCGTGCGGTACTGTCTGTAACCTAATTATTCGACTGCTCCTTAAGCAGCTTCATTTATAATGCCTCCCGCTCGCTCACTCCTCGCTCGCTCGCTCACTCACTCCTCGCTCACTCACGTCTCTCTCTATCTGTCTCTGTTTTCACAGAAACAGATGTTTACACATCCAGAGAGTATGAAAATAAAGCAACAATTACACATCAACATTCTCACTAAAGCATTTTTATTATACGAGAGAATGTTAGTGTAAGATGTTATCTGTAATAGTTTTTGTTGTTTTGTAAATTGCTGTTTCATAATTGTTTTTCTGGTTTATTCGATCTTTTTATGCAAGGCTGTATTTGCAAACCTTTTAATTCTATTGGGGCACGTTATCACTATTCTTTTCGGGTGGGATTAATGATGGAAAATCAATCAGTTTTTGACTTTAAATGTAAACAAATTCATCAGCTGATTATTGCTTTTCTACTATTAATTTCACAATCACCAAAACAACCTCAAATCTCCTCATATTTTAGGGCTGCAATTTTCGCCTCTCTACCGCCATCTCTGTTTAAAACATAACATTGCAGGTTACGTTTCATACTATCTGTAGGTTAAATGAAGCCAAATGGATTTCTGGGGAAATCGGACCTGACAGCCAAATATATATATATTATAATTATTATATTATAAACTTACCGTTGAGAATCAGTAAGTTAAGAAAATTAATTTGAGCACCGATCTGTTATTCTTGCACAATATCTAAATGATCTCAATATCTATATCCAAATATCTAGTTGAGTTTTTTACCCCCAAAAACTGTGGGTCGCAGCTTCAAAAATAATTGTACTTTATGTAGCTTCATGACCGTATATTAAAATTCTACCAGAGAATTGATGTTTCTCAACCAGACATTTGTGGTCATCTAATAGAGAATTCTCATTGTTAGTGTGACCTGAAGCTCACGGCGTCTTCGTGCTTGTACTGTGTTTTTTATCTCTGGGGATTTTAATGCAAGATTAAAATTTTATGAACGGCTGCTTGGGTTTGTGCTCGATACAAATCGAAACCTGCTGTTGTGGGATCCTATTAAATTAAAATAAATAATTTCCCGCTGTTCCTCGTGGCCACAATAGCAGCGTTTAGCAGCAGCATAATAGTGCGGACAGGGACTTATTTGTAAAGTTATCTGTCTTCACCCTGACCTCTCTCTTTATAACCGTGAGATTGTCAGACCTAATTGGGCTCAAATAGACAGAGTTAACACAGCAGGAGGAGCAGCAGATAAAATATCAGCCTGTGTGGATCATTGACAGACAGATTTTATGTCATTACAGACATCCAGATGGAATGTGATTTGAGACGTCTGGATTTAATCACATTTATCAAGATTTAATGTCATTTACAGACATAGTCACATTGTAAACCCTAAATAAAAGCAATTATGAGGTTTAATTACCTGCTTCATCATGACCAGTTGCTGCCATGCAAATCACCAATCATCACATGCACAGTCAGGTGATAAAACTATCACAGACTGCAAGAGCAGAAAAACACAATAACATTGTACTGCAGCCCAGCCTGAATGTGGGTCTGGTGTGATGTCAGATTGCTGTTATAGATCAGTGGTGTAGGTGAGGTCCACCAGTGAAGCTA
>JAZGTK010015705.1:0-13086 GCA_036877625.1 Ambastaia sidthimunki
AGTTAGTAATATGATGATGCACTTGTGTGTTGTATGATAAAACAAGTGGATAATTTAAATTAATGGTTAAATGTATTTGGAGCAACTCTCACTGGTTTCTCAATTTTTTTTTTATCTCTCTCTCTCTCCCTCTCTCTCTCTCTCTCTCTCTCTCTCTCTCTCTCTCCGTCACACACCTTTTGTGTAAGAGTTGGTTTCAGTGTGGTATGAATTGTTTATGTATGTCCAGTGCTGTAGAACAAGTCCTTCCATTTCATTGCTATTATTTTATTTTCTAGTTTCACTGCAGATGGGTGTTAAAGGTAATATTTCAGAAATGGCAAACAGGTTTATTGCTGTTATTTTGTTGGCAGACTAAATAGAATTCTTAACACATTAAACACAGAATACACTTCTCACAATGTAAAATAAATGTTGTCATGTTACATTCCTCAAAGCTGGAGTGTGAAATTCCTGCACAACTGGTGCCACTAGCTGAATTTTCGAAAATGTTGATTGTATTTAAAAGGTTTCCAGAATACTCCCCCTTTCTTTCATTGGTTGGCTAGATAGATAGTCCTGCCTCAAACTCACGTCATTGGTTGGGACAGTGTTGCTTTTGTGTTGTGTTTGAATGCTTAAACATACAGATATGGTTCAACACTTTTGGGTGAATCATGTTACAAATGCTTGCTAATTTGCAAATGTTTTACTATTATTATTATTATACCTAATTTTATTATTATTATTCCAACTTAATTGCGTCTTGTTCATTGTGATTGTCTTTATCAGCAATATTTCTGGAACTCTGAATATTTTAATGTAAACGTTGCTTCATGTCCTCATTTTGCTGTGAGGTGGTAAAGCTGATGTCATCAGTGCCTCTGATGTCATCACAGTACTGATTTGAGAACAGAATGATGAAAGAAAACAGCTGCTGGCAGGTGGAGGGAAATTTCCTGCAGGAACAATACACACACACACACACACACACACACAGCTTTAGTTCTCAGTGTTTACAGGATTACCAGTCACAAGTTGGTCGGCTTAGAAAAACAGAGAATATTCTCCTCATTACACTTCAGTGACATCCCATAATGATAACAGACTGAATGTTTTTGTTTCTACATAAATAGATTCTTTGAATGAGTTTAAGATTTAATATTTAATCATGAAGTTGAAAGTTGACTTGAGTTTTGAGCATGTCATTAATTTAGACAGTACAAACTTATTTTTAATTTTTTTCGATTTTTAAAGTGTTTTATGAGCAATAAGGGTTTAAGGGAATATTTTTAAAAATTTGACGTTGCCTTCAAAATTAGTGTTTGGATGCCATGACAACCGCGGGAAATGCTGTTAGCTGTGATTGTGTAATGCAGCAGGTTTATAAAGAGTTTTTAACCGTTTAACCAGCAGTTTATCAGACATGTTTCTGGTTTATCTGTCACTTCAGGTTCTGAGGGGAGAAATCTGCCATCATGCCACTCTTTGGTAAATCTCACAAGAACCCCACAGAAATTGTGAAATCTCTGAAGGACAACCTGTCCATTCTGGTCAAGCAGGACAAGAAGACAGAAAAGGTGTGAAAAGTCTTTTCTATTTATCACTTATCACAATACACACAGTTTTAAAGCAGCTTTCTGGAAAATGTTACTGTAGTGTCATGAAAGTCTTTGTTTCATCAACATCAAGATTTTATATTTAGTTCCCTATTTAGTATTAGTATTTACCTTTTTAGCTTTGCTTAATAGCTCCCTTCAACCAAAACTACAATCTTGATGTTCTCTGAATCAGGCTTTTTTCCACTGCTTATTCTTTCCATTATGTTTTTTTTGCATTTTACATTTGCTTCTTCTGAGCAGCAGGGCCTGACGCAGGCAAATCAGCAGAGAACAGTGTTCGTAAGGCAGTGAATGACCAGACAAACATCCCATTCTTACTCTCTTACTGTATAATGATGTGAATTTTGAGCAGGACAGTTTGTAATACGAGTATATGATGGCACAAACCTTTTCATTTCATCATCAGATAAATGAATTCAAATGCTTTCAATCGGCAAGGCATTTACTTACTGAATGACTCACATTTATTAAAGTACACAAAACTAAAAGTGAGTCTTCATTAGAAAACTGGCGTTTCTGGAAGTGCTTCATATTTGTTCTGTGAGTAGAAAGATCTCGGAGAGGTGGGAATATCGCTCTCCCGCCCGGCACATTTTCACCTGCATGTAAAGGCTTTTTTCGGCAGCCCCCTGTTAAAGTGAAGCGTTTGAAGTGTTGGGAACCTGCTGATTTATTCTGAGAGTCTGGACCACCTTCCACTGGAGGAAAGCTGTATAATATATTTATGATATATAGGATAAATGAACAGGGTGGAGGTGTTTTGACTCATCAGCATGTTTCTGGCTAGTTTTCTGGTATTTATCGTGTGTGTTTGTCAGGCTTCAGAAGAAGTGTCCAAATGTCTGGTGGCAATGAAGGAGATCCTGTATGGCACTAATGATAAGGAGCCACACACAGAAACTGTGGCCCAGTTGGCCCAGGAGCTCTACAACAGCGGCCTGCTCATCTCACTGGTGGAGAACCTGCAGGTCATCGATTTTGAGGTAAATCCATACTGGCCTCATGTATTTATTAGCTATTAATTTCAGCGTTTGTTCATGGTTAATGCATTCAGTACCGTTCAGTAAAAATAAAGTCCTTTAATTGTGTGTGTGTGTGTGTGTGTGTGTGTGTTTAGGGTAAGAAGGACGTGTGTCAGATCTTCAACAACATCCTGCGCAGGCAGATCGGGACCCGCAGCCCAACGGTAGAATATTTCTGTTCTCATCAGGAAGTTTTGTTCATCCTGCTCAAAGGGTAAGAGGCCGTTCCCACCAATCAAGTTTTCTTAACTTCGTTGATTTACATAATCAAACCGTACCTTTCAGGTTTTATTTGCTAGGCGTTTTTAAAATGCAGCGAATAATGTTTAAAACAGTAAATCATAATACAATCCATGCTGGTGTTTTATCTTCTTGCCTGTTGACCACTTTCTAACAACTGAAAATCTGTCCAGCTTCTGATAGGCAGTGATATGCATTTCATATTTGGTGTCGTGGCAGGTATGAGACGCCTCAGGTCGCATTGAATTGTGGGATAATGCTGCGCGAGTGCATCCGGCACGAACCTCTCGCCAAAATCGTCCTGCACTCTGAACACTTCAAAGATTTCTTCAGCTATGTGGAGATGTCCACGTTTGACATCGCCTCGGACGCATTCGCCACCTTTAAGGTGAGAGATACACAATTATTTGTTAAATGAATGTGTACATGTCTGTTACTTTTTACAGTTGTTGTTGTTTTCTAGTAATTTGATATTTTGTGTGTTTCGTTAGAAAAATTCTTTGAAACTTTGAGTACTAAAAATAAAGTATTTTGAATGCTATTTAATAACAAAACAGACAACAAATTGCAGATTTTTTGTTTTTAACAGGACCTGCTGACGAGACACAAGGTTCTTGTGGCAGAATTTTTAGAACAGAATTATGATGCGGTAAAACATTTCTTACAGTTTTTTTCATAGAACTCCAAACGCTGATTTTTACGGTAGAACTCTGTTATTTGAAATGCCTTTCTCTGATCTTTCAGGTTTTCGATAACTATGAGAAACTGCTTCACTCTGAGAACTATGTGACCAAGAGACAGTCTCTGAAGGTGTGTTGTCTCTGAAGCTCTGTGATCAAACAAATGATGGTTGTTTTGATCCCGTCTCTGACATCATAAATGTGTGTTGTCATGACAGCTGCTGGGTGAACTGCTTCTGGACAGACACAACTTCACAGTCATGACGCGGTACATCAGCAAACCTGARAACCTGAAGCTCATGATGAACCTGCTGAGAGACAAGAGTCCAAACATTCAGTTTGAGGCTTTTCATGTCTTTAAGGTAACCAATCGTTTTTTCATGCTTTCTAGGGAACGTCTAAAAAGTACTCTCTCCCCCCCCAGCCCCATTTATTCTTATTTTTACATTGTAATTCACGATGTATAACATGTGGGTTTAATTATTAAGGAAAATTTAACTGTCACTACCATTTTGTTAAGTATTTGTGATGTTTAAAATGTATATATACATATGTACATATATCGCTACCTTTGAATTATCAGGTTCTATCTGCGTTCTGACCAGTTTTTAGATATTGAGGTTTAAAGTTTTTGCATTGCATTG
The DNA here is from genome assembly GCA_036877625.1 of Ambastaia sidthimunki. Taxonomy (NCBI): domain Eukaryota; kingdom Metazoa; phylum Chordata; class Actinopteri; order Cypriniformes; family Botiidae; genus Ambastaia; species Ambastaia sidthimunki. The sequence continues at coordinate 4,188 of JAZGTK010015705.1, forward strand.
TAAATACCAAAACTGAACTTTATTGGTTTTCAAATTTAACACCCAAAATGCATTTTTTTTAAAAAAGACCCCTAATAGTGTAAATGAGTTATATTAGAGTAAGAATATGTCAATAACTCAATTTTGACAAAAATGTCAGATAGAACTCTAATTCTAAGGTAGCGAATTGTGTGTGTGATATGACTGTTAAAGGCTAATGAAAATTCATTTTTCTAAAGTGAAAGTATTGCCTACAAACATTTACATCAAAAAAGCTTTTGTTGGTTTTTTAGGTGTTTGTTGCCAATCCAAATAAAACGCAGCCCATCGTAGACATTCTCCTGAAGAACCAGACGAAACTCATCGACTTCCTCAGCAACTTTCAGAAGGATCGCACAGACGACGAGCAGTTTAACGACGAGAAGACGTACCTCGTCAAACAAATACGAGACCTAAAGAAAGCAGCCTCCTAAACTTTAGCTACTGCAGTATTAGAAACAAAACGACAAAAACACAAAAAATATATTAACAATAATAATTCTATTTAAAATCTTTTCTTAGTTACAATGCTTACAAAAGATGGTTGCTGATCATCATTGATGTTCTCATTTCTTTCGTTTAACTTTCGTTTTTTTAATCGCAAACTTTTGTGCCAGAATAGGATGTTTTAAAAGTAGGAATCAGCCAGTTTCTATTACAGGAAGAACCGCCTAATAACAGCAAGACATGTTGTGGATTAGGAAATACAGATAAACTCTCCTTTTATTCTGGATGTTTTTTTTCACCCTGGATGTTCTTCGTGGCATCACGGGTTTTGCTATGCTGATGGAAAACTGATATTGCTGGAAGATTTTTTCCTGATTATTTATAAGCTGTTGATTTGTTTTTCCGAGCATGTTTAACAGCACTAACCTCCATATCTGTGTTTCTTTCACATTCTCGTTGCTTTCCTCAGACGCATGTTTGTCTTGATTTCATTAGCCTGCACTTTAATCCCAACACTACATCCCTCATCCTTTCTTGCTGTTTTCCCATTCTCTGTTTTTCCGATTGGTTTGTGTTATGAGAATGATTTAGAAGGAAGAATTCATTTATCAGTATTTTAATTATTGTTTATCAGAGCTCAGACTGGATGAACAGGTTTGGGTCTTTATGTACATTTTGAGTTGCTGTCGGCCGCTTTTCTGATCAGATCAAGCTAGCATCACTATTTTGTTTTATTGTTGTTTACCTATGTTTAAAAAAAAACACTGATTATCCTCATAAGGTGGTTCCCATTTTAGAAGAATCTAGAAAATATGCTAGAATCTTAAAACTGTCGTAGATTCCAACTCGTAGATTCCATAGAATAAATCTATACTGTAGTTCTACGGTTTTCCCGTAGTTCTATAGTATGTTTGGACTTTAGAACCTCAGTAATGCTGAAGTATATTTATACTGTAGTGCAGCTGTAGTACAATATTCATTTCAGTAGTATTTCTGTTACTGTAGTGTGTATTTCAGACTATATCCCATAATTCAGCTGTTCATGATGTTTTTGATAGGTAGGTTGTTGCATAGCTGAAACAATGAAGTGAGGACAAATGTACAAAACAGGTGCCTTTTGTTCTAGTTATTTTACTCCGTTTTTATTTCTAAAGAACGTTTGGAGGGGGAGCTTAATTTCTTTGTATTATTTCTAATATGTTCTCAATGAGCATATTTAGCTTGATTAAGCAATGAACCTCTTTAACTCGCTATATTTGAGTTATGCTGTTGAAGAAAATTCATTAAATCTCATTGTCTTTCCTCCTAAGTTGATTGATTCTGTTTTTAATAATTCTGGCGTTTAATTTTATGGGATGAAATCGCCGGTTTGAATTTATCGCTCAGTCTTCATTTGCCAAAAACATGAATGTCTCATTGATCGTGGTTTATATTGCATTATTTTGATTCATTTAATGTTATTTGGGGGGGGAACACCTTTGGACTAGGGAGTTAAACTTTGTAAAAGGTTCTCACGGTTGTCATTAGTTGCCAAAACGTTGACAAAAAACATAGACTGCTTGATATTACAGTGTAAAACAAATTCATTTGTCTTTCAAGGCAACTATTTTTACAGTTGAAGTAAATAGACGTCTGAGCCAAACTTACGGATTTGATAGCAGGTACAATAAAAAAATCAACCCATACACATTTTAGCATTGAATTTATTTTTCATACTACATATACAGTTGCCCTCTGAAATGATAATGGTACCTTATTAACAACACAATTATTGACGCATTGGTAGTTTTGTCAAAAAAAAAACATTTGCAGTTTGCATTAAGTACCTGCAGAACTGCATCAAGAAAATCAAGAATTATTCTGAGTGCGCATTCACAAAAAACACTACAACATTTAACACAAAGGTGTCAGTCATGCTTCAGATAAAAGATTTGTGGACGGTATTTTACGGTAAATCTTACAGTAATGACAGCTTGGCAGACGTTCTTGCTTGTTAAAAAATTAACCTTGCGCACTAGTGCAATTTATTTTAAAACCAACCACCATACAAATCAAAACTCAGTCTAAATTGCATAAACATTATTCCTTAACTTAGAATATAACTGTAGTGCAGTTTAACTAAAAAAAAACGTAATTTTATGCCTTTTATTTTGTATAACCGTAAATAAACAGATTTGCATTATATGATATACTGAAGGATATGTTTATGTGGCGTTAAAAATAAGGTCACAGGTTCGAGTCCAGGAACACACATACCGTAAATGCACTGCAAGATGTTTTGGATAAAAACATCTGACAAATGCATAAATGTGAACAGTGTCCCTTTAAATGTCTGTATACTGATGAGGATGTATTTCTCACACTGGTAGATTTTTGCGGCAAAACAGGCAGGAAAGCAGCTTCATACTGTAAATATAATTAGGATCTCAGTCTCTTATTGCACTGAAATGTGGTGTCTTCATCTCGTCGTTTCCAGCAGCCATCTGTAATTACAGCAAGCAAGATTCAAACCACATTTTACATCATGAGGGTGGACAGACACAATACAAACACTGCGTGACACTAATGATAGACCCAGTGTCCAAATCTGGCCAAAGAAACAATAGACTGACATCAGCCTGGGAAAATTAGCTGCCATATTTTAATTTAAGTGAGATGCTTTGATAATGGTGAGCGAGGATACTGGAAAAACAAAAGCAATTTAACTTGTCAAAATCCTAGTTTCTAACGGCAGGTAAAAATCCCAGTTTTGCATCTATTATCTTGTAGCATAAACGTAAGTAAATCCATGCCAGTTAAACACACAACACGAAGCTAAACGACAACTCGCTACAAAGAAAATGTCTTTTTAAAAAACTTAAAGTTCTTGCTCAAACGAGAATTAAATCTCAGATGTACGAAGGGGACATGCATGTTTCATTGAAAGAGAAAGATGCATTTACACATTATTTGGGCAAGACATGGCAACACTGCATGTTGTTTTTAAGAATGTACATTTGTGATGTACTAACAGAAAATTCTCTTACTTGACATTGGTGGAGCAGTTTGTTCTGTAGTTTGTCTATCAGCACGTTTCTGTTGCCACTAAGAAAAAAAATTGTGTCATAATTACTATATTTCTTTACATAAATAAAAATAAATAAATGTACACACATTAAAATATATAATAAAAAAGCTGAAAACTTAAAGTTTATTTGTCTAAGTAGAAACTGGTTTCTTGTATCATACCGTGATGATTATGTCTTCATGACTTACAATAAACTTCTGGACTCCCGTGAGTTTGTTGAATCTGAGGTAGGAGATGTCATGTTTCACCTTCCCACTGTCCAGATCTGTGGTGTAGATCTGCTTTATTCCAGCGCAGCCAATCAGAGGAATGCATTCGTCACATGGGCATTTGGTCACAAACATCATCGTGTTGTCATCATCGCTGATCTCTGAGCTCCTGTAGGACAGACAGGAAATAAAAATGCAAATAAATGAATGACATAAATGATTATTTGAATATCCACAGAGTTTTATAACACAGATTAAATCTATCACATCACTCGTCATATATTTACATATGTGGGCACTATAATTTTTAACAGTGTTCAGAAAACCATTTTCATAATGCTAAGCACAGAAACTTCACACCTTTGCATAATGCAACACTAAAAATTAAGTTACTATAGTGGAACATTTACTGTTCAAACACAAGAACACACTTCAAGCGCACACACTGAAATTCTAGTGAGAATAAATTCTCAGTGAGAAATCTGCACTGTGCTCTCAGGATCCTCACCTGAATGTGAGAGCGTTCTGTTCCGCATGGAGGATGTATCTGTACTTCCTGTTCTTCCTCTCTTCCTGCCTGTGATCCATCTGAGGGTACTCGGCGTACCCAGAGCCCACTGGATAAGCGTTGTAGCCGCAGCCCACTAAGTAGAGACGACCTGTGCCATCACAACGTGACTTTTTGAAACAGAAAAAGGCAAATATGTAGATGTGAGAGTTTTATTAATTTGTTTCATACATAAAATCAGTATGTAAAGTTTTCATTCAGTAATATTTGGCTCACCATTTTCCCCTCGGCCCAAATAACTGCCCCAACTCCTACTTTAGGATCCTCTAAAACAGCACAAAAAAAAGCAAGAATGATCTCAGAGATGCTGGTGAACATTTAGCCGATACATGCTGAATGATGAGAATTTGATAAGCACGCATATGTTTACAAACTATTGTTGTACACATGACTCACCTGTTCTGCAGGCCAGCAAACGAGCTTGTACGATACAGTGTCGTATGACATCCTGGGGCAAAGCTGGAGAACCTGATGCTGGAAGATCTCTGGAGAAGAACCCATATTCCCTTTGTAGAACCGGAACACTGGCAGCCACCGAGGCTAAAATCTTAACCAAATCCTTCATGTGCTGCCTCAGGTTACTGAAATTTGGTTCCACACAAAAGTTCTCAAGTCCCATTTTGTTCAGAACATACTTGTGCTGTTCCTCATCATTTATAAAGAACCTTCCCAACAAATCATCCAAGTTCTTCCATCGTTCCATCTGGAACAAATCTACAACATTTAGATCTGGATTGTCGGCAGCGATCTTTCCAAGGAAGTCACAGTTTTGAGATGTTTCGTCCACAAACTGCAGCATGTTGCCGCTCAGAGACTGCAGGAGAACACAGATGTGTGGTCTGCTGTTGGACTTTAGTCTCTCTGCAGCTGTGGCATCCAAGATGGCTTCTTGGTGGCTGGATTCAGTAATATTATGTCCACCTGACATCAAGCTGATCTCAGCATCACTGGGCCAGTAGGATATCCTGCTCACACCAGCTGAGTCATGACAATCACAGCCATGAGCAAACACAAAACACAAGGCAATCTTTATGAATCTACAGCATTGAGGCCAAAATGATGGACCATATTCTCTTCCTTACACTGTGGTCAGTTAGGTGATAATTATTGATTATTATGTAGTATAAGTAAAAATAAAAATCACAAAATCAGAATTTATGCATTTCAAATGTTTTTCCAAGAGGTCTCTAATGAGGTCCACAGAACTCAACTAAACTCTGCTGGTCTGTGGACCTCCAGGAACATGGATTGGGGACCACTGATCCAACTGAGTCATACATTCTGTAGACAACTTGCTTTACACTTCTATGATCATCTACACACCCTAACGTAGCTTCAGACTTATATGCTTTTTTAAATTAAAACATCAAAGCTGTTGCAATGTTTTTTTGTGAGCATAATTTTAACTGACTCATTTATAAAGGCATAAGAACGTTTGAGTCACTTTCTGAATGACAGTGAGGATTTACAAATCTTACCATTGATGAGCATCTTCAGGCAGGTTGAACATGGTTTTCTGGAGAAGTAGAGATCACAGCCCTTCAGTCTGGGGCCATGTTTGACCACAGCCACCTGTCCTGCATGTAATTCTAAACTGGAGCAGTGCAGACCCAACACTCTACACTCCTGGACCACCACAAGACCACTGTCTGCTGTCTGTATGCAAATAATAGACAACAATGCCTCACATCACAGGTGCAGTTGTGTTTGCCTCATATATACTGAAGCTGCTTCATTGATTGTTTACAAATATGTTACAATGTGCTGGCAATAAACTGTCTGAGAAAGTATTTGCTTATTTGTGGTGTTTAACAACAAGCTCCAGTAACAAACTGTCATTTGTGTTAATGTTCATGTTAAATGATTATATAATAATTTATATTTCTTTAAAATATTGAAAACAATTATATTTCTTCTTTACAAACACGGGACAGCTTTGGAGAAAATAAAAATATACCCACAGCATCATTTTCTCTGTGTCCTTGTTCTTTTTTTGGGAAAAGTTCCATCCATAAACTCAACAATGTGAAGAGATTGACTTTGGATAGTCTAGGAGCCTGACCTGCAAAATAATATTATTGTAAACAGATATAAACAAATTATAAACAAAATAGATATAAACAAATTATTTTTAAAGCAACTAGCTATATCTTAAAAGTATTTACAGATGTGCAGGCTGTCCTTACAGGGTAGAAAAGAGCAAAACCCTTTTTACAGCAAAATCTTACATTATAACTGTTCGGCTGTTATATCAGATAAGTGCCCTTACAAGGTATTTGATCTGTGATATTATAACACGGACAAAACTGTGTATCAACCACAACAAAAACTATTCAGCATTTTAAAATAAGGTACGTGTCTTTGACAACGTAATGCAGTGGGCAGTTCAGTCCACCGGGGTCTCATTAGCATACAGAGACATTGAGTCACCAGATCGGATCTAACCTTGTACTCTGGCTTCGGTTTGTGCGCTCGCATCGCGGAAATCCTCGCCGTTTGCGACGGATCCGTTTCCCTCGAAATCCCGGCAAGACCGGCGATCGCCCGATGCTGCCATTCATCAACATTGATCTGTCATTGACAAACACACGTCAACAGCAGCTCGTCCCTATTTACGCAGTGCGCTTCCTGTTTTCTGACGTCACCGGTGGGCGGGGCGTTCTCTTAAAGGCGCGGTAGGATTATTATAAACGAAACATTTCAGCGTAGAAATCTGATGCATTGGTCATCGAAACATTAGTTCAGTTTCATTTCTCGTAAACAGAACATTTATTTTTATTACATAAAGGCATTACTAATATTATTCAGAAACATTACGTAATGTGCGACCGATCGGGACATTTTGATCCTTTCATTTTTACATAAATATTTGACTGTATATCAACAACCCGTTGTTAAACATTGTTTGGTTAAAGTCATGATACGAAAGTGACTATAAAAGTACTATTCTACATTATTACAACATTTTCTAGGGTACAGTTTAAAAGACATTAAATAACACTAAAAAAGATTATAACATTAACTGTAATTTACCAAATAGAAAACTATTTACTAGTATATAAAGAATACAAACACTGAAAACATATTGATGCAACATATGAGAAAAGCTTTATTTTTTTAAGTACAGTTTACAGTTTAACTTATTGAGAAACTGTGTCAGGTTTATGTGCAGGTTAATTTACAAAACTAATGCAAAAACTGTACAGTATGTACAACTGACAAACACAATACTGTTGCTTAATATGTAACTGAAAAGCAAACTGCAGGCATTTATATGATCAAATCTAAATGTTTCACACCTATTAAAACGGTGCCATATAGGTATGTATATGACTGCAAAACATTATCCTATAGATCCTATAGGAGCAGTCCCTAAAGGAAACTGTTGGTCTACAAGTGCATCTACAAATAATACTTTTAATTTAGGAACATTTAAACATTAGACTGCTTATGTGTAAAGGTTTACACTGTTTGTTGTATACCCTGTATTAATACTCCACAGCTAAACCAGCTGTGCTCCTAAACTGAGCAGCAGCAAACAGTGGTTCAAAACTAATAGCCCAATAAACTCAATTATCTCATTAACCTCTTAGTCAAGAACATTTAAAACAATCATATCAATAAACTCTACCTCAATATAATACACATCTTCCAATCCTTGCCAAACAAAAAATGCAATTTGTGATGCACCGCATCACATTAAGAAAAAAAATGATAACTTGTGATTTTCTCTTTCAATATTACATGTGATATTATATATTATATATAAATTATATATATGACAAACAAAATGTCTGTTTTGTAGTGGTGCATTTCAAAATAACAGTTATGAATTATAATTATTTGGCCCAAACTTACACCCACTGTATTATGCAAACACTACACCCATCAGCAGCCCTAGAAAGTCTTTGCGCAACATATTTTCCTAAAACGTTTTGTAGAACTTAAATGGGAACATTTCATGTTTCACTGAGCACCACTTCTAACAGAGGAGCTCTTGTAGCAAATTAACATTAAACCCACTGGAGGAGGGTGCCCTGCATTGTGCCTGACAAAAAAGACGAGGTCCTAACTCCAGCCTTACAGCACCTGCAAAGCTTATTAACCCAAAAGACACAAAGCATTGCACTTTCCTCCAGTGTACTGAGATTAACATGCACGTTACTGCTGCGACAGAACATGCGAGTAACGGGGCAAACAGCGCCCTCTGGCTGTGAGGTGACAAAGGGGTTCCTTGGCTAATTCAGCGCTTGGGTGAATATTCATTGGGCTAAGGCATCTCAGTCAGTTTCTGAAGGCTCCGCAGCGGCTGGCTCTGCTGATAAACTCCTTCAGCATGTTCCCATCCACCTGCCAGAAGGCAGCGGTCTGCGTGACCTCAGTCAAGTGGTTGACACAGAATTTAAAACAGAATTCCTCTAGATCCTTCAGACGAGACAGAGCAGGAATGTATAAATTTGAGAGATTGGGCAGGAAAGACAAACGACATCAACAATCGGTATCATTCATACTATGTTTGGGTTCAACACAAGAAATCAACAGCTCAAATCAATTTTGAACAGAAAGGAGCAGTTAATTGAGTTAAACAGT
>JAZGTK010015706.1:0-13085 GCA_036877625.1 Ambastaia sidthimunki
CATTATTAATATTAAAGACTTGATTATCTAAGTAAATTTTCCTTCAGCGAATGAGGAAAAAAAGACTCAAAATTCAACTATTCAACTCTACAAGTCAAGAAAACTTGATGCAAAATTGCACTGAAATCCAGAAAACAGAAAATTAAACCTTTAAAGATTAAATGAGGCATTGCACAGATACAAAAAAGTAGGAATGCAAGACAAATCGGTCAACCATTTACATGAGAATGTTTAATGCGCTTTAGAGTGACGAGATGGATGTAGTGTCTTAATTTCTTTTGCCAGTTCTGGTCATCAGTCTTCCCACTCATCTTCATCCTCATAATCTTCTACATCATCATCATCATCCTCATCTTCATCTGCAAAACAATAAGTTGAACAGAATTGATGAGTTTTCATCTCAATTTCAAGTGACTGTAATTGTCATAAATCTACAGGCAAGAAAATCAAGTGTAAACAGTATGTGTCACCTGATGAGTGGATGGCTTTACTTCTCTTCTGCATGACCTCCATCAACGCCCCAACAATATCAGCTGAGGGGGCGGGAGTGGGCGGGGCAGAGTCTGTAGTATCTGGTACCTAAAAGCGTCACATGATCAGAATAATGTTGCTGCTCACCAATGGTTCCTTTGAGCTGCGCACATTTGGCCAATGGTGCCGTTATATCTATTTAGTTCAGAGAATAAATGAACTGGTTTACTCACATTTTTAAGCTGAACACCCTGTCGTATTTGGTCTAAGAGAGCGCCACGCCCACCGCTCGACACGGCCGGCTTGTTGTTCTGCTCCACCTTCTTCAGCTGCGTCCCTTCTCGAATCTGCTCCAGGAGTGCCGATTTACCTCCCCCAGGTGGTGCAGGGGGGGGAGGTCCTGGAGGTGGAGGAGGTGCTCCATCGATCGAAGATGGAGGAGGAGGTGGGGGGGCCGGCGGAGACAAGGAGGCAGGTTGGGGGGCTGGTGGAGGTGGGGGAGCAGACACGGGCCCCCTGCTAGGTGGAGGTGGTGGAGGTACGCCCATACCTGGTCGGGAGGGTGGAGGTGGAGGAGGAGCAGCGTTGGGTGCTCTGGAAGGAGGTGGTGGGGGCGGCACTCCACGGCCTCTGGAAGGAGGTGGGGGTGGTGGTACAGCTCCTCTTGATGGTGGAGGTGAAGGAGCTGTAGAGAAGATGAGACAATCTGTTAGCATGAGGGTATATATGCAGATTTTAAACTGCAGCATATATATTTGTTTGACTATCACTGGATTAGGAACCTTAATTTGTAAAATATTTTACTTATACCTGATATCATATTTTTGTCACCAGCTCACCTCTGATACATATCAAGCTAATAATCTCTGATATCTGTCAAATTATGTCAATGGAGGACTGTCTGAAGGTAACTGGGACTGACTGAAGGTAACTGGGACTGTCTGAAGGTAACTGGGACTGTCTGAAGGTAACTGGGACTGTCTGAAGGTAACTGGGACTGACTGAAGGTAACTGGGACTGACTGAAGGTAACTGGGACTGACTGAAGGTAACTGGGACTGTCTGAAGGTAACTGGGACTGACTGAAGGTAACTGGGACTGACTGAAGGTAACTGGGACTGACTGAAGGTAACTTAACTCTGTCTGCAGCTCATAGCTGATTCTCCAAAAGAGACTGATGACATCAGCCTTCAACAGTGAAAGAATTGAGCAGCAATTTAGCCAAAGCTTCAGAAATGCTGACTAAAGACACACAATGTTCTTAACGTGTTATATGGGGTTTTATCTATAAAGAATGACACACAGCAACAGCCCACAGAAACGCTGACAGTGACACACTAGTTTCAAATGACATGCACATCTTCTGATTGGACCATGGCAATGTCAACTTCACCATGCATGAATCTGATTGGTTACGTGTCACTTCAGACACATGCAGAGGGGAAAGGGGACTTACCCCTCCACCTTGGGGGTCCTGAAGAACAAATTCAACATTACTTTTTAATAGTCTTTGCTTAGTTAATGTGTGCAACTGCTAATATCACCCCTTTAAATGTTTGAAAGCCAAAATAAAAAAAAATATTAGACTGACCTTGACGCCGAAATTCACTTTTCACAGCTTCTACTCCTCCGTTTGTTTCAATAAAGTCATAGATGGCTTTAGACATCTCTTTGTCCTTCAGCTGGGCTTCAGAGATGCCACACGTATCAAAGAGGTTCTTCAGCTCTGGGTCCAAGTTATTCAGCTGAGAAGAGAAAGTCAGCTGTCAACAGAGGGTTTCACACTTCTGCTCTGTGTGAAAGCATCTGCTTAATACATGTAAAAGTTTTTACAGTAAACTAAGACATCAGAAATGTGCCACAGGCATAAAGTTAAACCTGCTTGGTAAAATTCTGACAAATGTGTCTCACTGATTTTCAACATACTCGGTAATCACAGACAGTACAAAGACAGAGATATTAAACCTGTGTTTCCTGTCACCCTGTTATGAAATCCCTCATTCAAAACAGATCAAATAAAAACTGATCCAAAGCACACAAAACATTTTAATAACTCATGAAATGATCCTTCATTTTTGAAAGAATGATTGTTTGAATTATGACGATATGACGTCTCCCCCCACAATCACTTGTGTAAGAGACTCTGAATCACAACCCGTAGTGACCTCTGACCCAGGAAGTGATGTCAACATTTAACAGAGCAGAGGTGTAAGATGACATGCATGCCAAACGAAAACATGACAGTGAAGATACTCACATCAAAACCTGTGTTAGGATCCCAGCCCACATGTACAACGTGTCTGAAACAAACACAAGATCATCACAAACATCACAGTCACAACAGAACTGCATGAAGCAAATTAACTGCAGATGAAGATCAAGAATCAATGGTGACAATGAATCACTGTTCTTCTCCCAAAACCTAACAATAACCCAACAACCACCCAACCACAACAACCACCCAACCACCCAACCACAACAACCACCCAACCACATCAACCTGTGAAACCTCCAGCAATCTGAAGGACATACAAATAATTCATACAATAAACTGCAACATTATGCAGTTCAAACCACAAGTACGTTAAGACACAACACAACAGGAAACTGACCGGAAATTGCTCGGTGTGCCGATTTGAGACTTTAAGATTTTCTTCTTCTTGTTGTTGTTGTTTTTGCCCTTGTTCTTGTCCTTCTTGTTGAAGTTGCTGTGCAGGCTAATGTTGTTCGTCTGAGAGTTATGTTGAAAATGCTGGTTGTTGACCTCTGGTTTCTTTATGTCCACTGTCGTCTTCTGGAATACGGGTCCAGAGGGTGCCAACGGTCCTGAAACAATTTATTCAGTTTTCTCTGTTCACATTTATTTGCTGTTCACTTCGAGTTAAAGGTAAGCTAATAAAAAACAACTCTGTCATACATAATCTTTTGAGCCTTTACTAAACAGCCTTCTGGGGAACCTCCTGAAACATTATTCACTTAATGACATCATCAGGACCTACCTGCGGTCTCACGCTCTAGACACCTGTACACAGGTGAGGGTGAAACAGACAGGCTAGAGTCTCCAGCCCCTAAACTCAAGTCCAGCAGGATTTTACCCATGACCATACAGGTGCGCTCGCTGCGCCGCAGGTTAACTGCAGCGTTGCAGAACGGCACATACAGATCATCCTGTGGGAGCACAAGGCACTGCAGGGGTGCCAGGCAACCTGTCAAATCTGATCCCCCATCTGTGAAATCTGAACCCCCGTCCAGCAGCTCATCAGATGGTGCCGACAGGAAGGTGGTGCAGAACATCATCTCTGAAGTTCCAGCAGAACTGCTATTAAAGCAAAGATACGTGCATGCAGACACTCGTGATGCAGGTGCCTCCTCTCTACACTGAATACAAACTCTTTCTGCTTTGCTCCGCCTCTGGAGGCATTTAAGGACTGGTGCCTGGGAAAAAGCTCCGCCCCTTTTAATCTGAGCAAATTATAAAGCAGCCATTTATGTAACCGTTAAAGCCAGCGGTAAGCTGCTACAAATCTCCCGGAGTCCTCTGAGCACAGTGAGGCTTTACAGATGAGAAGCCTTCAGGCTGCAGGTATAGAGACGTAAACACACACCAGCAGGAGACATTTTAACTCTGATATCCTGTATCTGATGTTCAGTTTTGACTTTTCATGACATCCACTTACTCCTAAAAAACTGCATGTGTGGAGAGTCATTTATGACAATTAAACTCTCATTAAAACCCTCCACCCTCATTCTCAGCTATGATAACTCGAGTTTTCATGAAATAATGAATAAACATTTTTTTTTGTGTTAATTAACACCAGGAAATCAAGACACCTGCAGATCTAAACTACATTTTAAGTGCCAAAAACTGTTAGTGATTTTTAAAGTTTAGTCTGGGGAGAATTTAACTTGTAATCAACCTACCATTAGCAGGGTCACGTCTTTTCTCTGCAAGACAAAATTTGAATAAGTGTTATTACTAAACTGACCACCAGGCGTTTTGAAACATGTCGTTTAAACAGGAAGTGAGATTTGGGGTGAATCTGTGGGACACAGAAGATCAGAGAGATTGAACGCTTGATGTTAGTTGTCAGCAGAAGATGGAGGACCACGCAGACTTAGGAGCACAATCCTCACGTTGTCCTGCAGACACTGAAGATGTGGTGAAAGATCAGAGCAGATCAGAAGCAGAACACCATGAGAAGACCCCAGAGAGTCGCACACACATCACAGAGCAGAACACTACAGTACCACGAGGAAGCACACAGACCTGGGCAGCAATGGAAAAATTCAGACAGAAAGATTACTGTTAACATTAAAAAGAGAGAAATAGGAAGCAGTTCAGAGAGTCTGAGATGTTGAAGGTTTGAGAGAAACAGAGATGCACTGTTTACCGGTTCTTCTCTGTCTTTTGCTCAGAAGATCACTGATGGCAGATCTGAAGTGTTTGGCTTCCTCCTCACTGGAGAAATTGAGTCCAACCTGACACGACTGAAACCAGACCGACCAATGAATCAAATACAGATGATCCAAACATAAAAGTGTCACTGAACAGCTGTTGGTTAAGTTGTTCATATAGTTAACTCTGATTTTTAAATGCTTCAGAACTCCTGACACATCTTCACACACTAAATACAGACACATGGACAGACATATCACAGATTATGTAATGAAATACTTACATCCCCAGCAAATGTGACAAAGTAAGATCTGGAGCTGTTGATTGTAAAGTTCTCGTAAAGTTCTTGGTCAAACAAAGTTTTTCCATCCTGTCAAACAAGAAAAATAATTATCTTACTTTGCACACAGAGAAAACAACATGTTTATGTGTTAAACGATATGTGAGTGCAAAATCAAAACCTGTAAACTCAATTAATCAGCAGTCATGTGACTTTTGCGTAATAAAGAGACATTTGAGACTGATCATCTCTTGACTTACTTTGATACTGAAGACCCTGATAAAATAAGACCTCTGTGGATTGTCTTTCACCAGACAGGCCACCCCGCAACACTTCTTCACCCACGACCCTGAGTTTCTGTCAGCCACATACACCTGCACCACCGCTGAACTCAAGCTCTGTGGACAGAGAAACACCAGGATTAAAGTCAACATTTGACTCATAACTCAAACATATTCATCTGCAGAACTACTAACAGACCCTTACAAAAAACAACTGTGGTGATACCACGGTACAGTGATGTATTAGAGATTTTTACCTTATCACATTTAATTCAGAGTGCAAGAAAATATAAGCAGAAATATGTCAACACACTGAGGGAAGCGGTCTCCCCATAAAAGTACCAGAGAAACAAGTTTACAGTTTAAAGGCAGAACGGAGCAGTTGTCAGTCAGACTGTAGAGAGCAGACCTGTACCACGAATGACTTCAATACAACAAGATTTTATAATAAACCATTTTTAAAGCTTAGAAATGGACATTGTGAATATTGAATTAAAACTACGTTTTCCATGACGTGTCTCTTTTAATGGAAACAATGATGTGAGTTTGAAACAGGAGCAGTGAATGTATCTGGATCTAGACATCAGCCTTGTGTCCTGAGATGAACCAGCTATAAAAACAACTGGAACAAAAGAGCCACTGAATGAGAGATGAATAAGCCAACTTCTCAGAGATTACTGCTCTCAAAAAGCCACAAAGAACAGTGACGTTACTTCATAGCACTGGACCGGGACGCAATCATGATGCGAGCGAGAACTTCCCAGCTCTGAAGAACAGCTGCAATATGCAAGAAAGGTTTGTGCCAAACAGCCACTTTAGGGAATGAATGATCAGTGTCCACTCTCAGAGTTACATAAGAGAAGCTCAGGGCAGAACACCAGACAGCTCTGCCTGGAGTCTGAGGAACACCGCCGCACCACAGGCCTGTGAGCTATCACACACTCACAGCCTCTACTAAAGAAAGAAAGAACAGTGGAGGCTTAAAGAAACAGACAACACAGAAGACACAGAACGAGGGCGTTTTCTGCTCTCTCATTGGTTGACTGTAACTGCCGCCCATTATCCTTTTACTTCAGTCATTTCTCAGTCAGACTCCGAGGTTTTCATGTGAATGAACAGCAGATATTCATCACTTCAGAAAGGACGAGGGATGAGAATGTTACCTCAGAGTTCATCCCCCATCATTAAATGCTGTTTGAGGAAATGTCCTCTGGACAGAATCTGCTGATGTAATCTACATGTGCTCATGAACTGATGACATCACTGATAACTCATGATTGGCTGTGAAAGCTGCTTCATCTAATGCAGAGATTCTAGCATTGTGTTCACAATTCACCAAAACATCTGTTCAATTCAGATTGAAATATTGAATTAAATACACAGGAGCAGAAGAAGAGTTCGTCACTGAAGAAACTGAAAGATTTTACTCAATATACAGCAAACATTCAAGAGGAACTGTCTTTAAAACGATCACTGCCCTCATCAATGTTTATGGTGCTTACAGGCCGGCTATAAACACATAAACTTTATAGTTCTTTGAGGAAATCGGGCACTCTTTCTCTGCATTACACACATCAGTGACATTCTTCACTGTCTTTACAATTCCAGTAATGTGGGGCGGCAGGATTAACCTGAGAGGACAGGTTCTCTCACTGTCATGTTCACACGCTGGAGAAGCAGAAAATTCCTCAGACCCACCGCAGCACTTCCTCAGAGTCACTGATCCAGCTGTTAAACTCCCTCCTGCTGTGTGTGAACACTCTGATCTCCAACACAAGAGCTGCAAGAGCTGCAAAACATGCAACAAATTCTCTCAGTGACTCATGACGTGTTCAGAGCGATACCTGCCAGACACGGCACTCGAGCTTATAAGAGACTTACTGTATAACAAATCAATGAAATAAATGTACATGAAAGACCTGCGGGAGATGCAGATATGATGTGGCACTGTCAGGAATGTGAAGTATTCTGAAAGACTGTTGCAGAAGAGCAGCTCTGATGAGTCTAAGGACACGGCAGGTTCTCAGCACACAGCTGCAGGAATGAGGCTCGTAAGAAACCTGTGAGCTCTGAACAGCCTCGTTTCTGCTTTCTGAACCTCACGAGCAGGTAACAGACGGACGAGAAACAGCACGTGTGTGATGAACTGATGACACTTTAAGAGGTCAGATCAGACCCTGAGCTTCACCTGGACAGAACATCACCCAAAACAATCAGATGTGATTCAACTGTTGATAGCAGACATCAGAATGAGACTGTAATATTACACAAACATTACGGCTGTATAACGCTGTATAACACACAAAGCTCAGCTGATAACTGTTGCTGACCAGCTGGTTAACAGGACTGGTCAATTAGTCTAGTGTCAGATGAACTCATGAGTGGCTGCTGTACACACACTGAAGACGCCACAAACATCAGCTTTCACTTTCACTCAGGTTTACTGATGAACATCTTTCTGGTACAGCAGTTTAACACACCTGTATGCTTGCTGTAAAGAGTTTTATGAGGCGTGTTATCAGGTCAAAGTTTTAAACAGTCATTTAATAAAGCAGTGAGTATAAAGACACCACAGGCACACCAGCGTTTATTAATGAACCCTAAAATAACCCTGTTATCCACCAACACACTGTTACCAGTAACAACCTTCACTACTAATATCTACAGTGTCCTTACAGAACTCATGTTAATAACTCATTCACGTCTGAATGTTATAAGACGTGTCACCTCATGAGGAACATTTAAAGAACTTCACAGCAACACAACTGTTGGTTCTATGAGAGTAACATCAGACACATGAACTCACGCTGCATTTCTTCTCCAGGCAGCTGAAGAGCGCGTCGTTCTCCTGCGGGCTGAGCAGCGCGGATCCCACGTTACCCGCCGCCCTGTTCACAGCAGCGCTCATGACTGCCCGCGATCACAGTCTCACCCCCAGACCCGCCGGACTCACTCACTGACAGACTGACAGACTCACTCACTCACTCACTCACTGACTTGACTGACTGACTGACTCACTGACTGACTGACTGACTCACTGACTGACTGACTGACTCACTCACTGACTGACTGACTGACTCTAAACTTTCCCGTTCAACATGGCAGCGGAGAGTTTTACACATCCTACTACAGTGAAGATTGCGCTCATGAATATTAACGAGCGACGTACGGTCGCCCAATACGCTCATCTGATTGGCTGAGAAGAGGACGTCAGTGGCGGGCGCAAGACAGTCGGCGAATCGTGGTGCGACTAAAGCGCGGCGGGCGAATATTAATTAGGTCACGTGACTAGACGCTTTCAGAAGGTTACCAGGCAACCTCAGCAGAAGCCGCGGAAGAAACATATTTAACTTAAATATAATTTAGATCGTGTCTGCTTGTTAATCAGAGAACAGAGCAGTATTACAGAGATTTACATGAGCCACATATGATGGGTAATAATCAGTAAACATTACTGCACTGTGATACATAAGACGAGCGGATTCATTCACTTTCACAGCAGCTTCTGAAGAAGAAATCTGTATTTTTGAGGTTTGAAATATGAAGATGAGTGATGAGTGTTCATCCAGTCCAACCTGAACAGCCTGTCAGATGAGAGACAGACAGAGAGAGACAGAAAGAGAAAGAGAGAGACAGAAATAGAGAGGTTTGCCAGTACATCAGGCTGCAGTAAGACATCTATGACATATTTCAGTGGTTACAGGAATGCTTGTGAATGTCTGCTGACGTCACACATTAAACCAGCTGTTGCAGTGAAACATCAGCACTGACTCAACACTGATCACACTGTATGCAGTGTGTGTGTTCAGAAGTACTCCCTCAGTCCTCTGGGTGGCAGTGTGTACATCACTGCTTTCCTCATGTGCAGCACACGGCGCATATCAGCTGCATGTAATACCAGCAGCTGAAACTGGTTAAAGTTTGATTGTTTAGTAAAGTAACAGTGAGCTCCAGATATGTAGCCTGTGACGCCCCCCATTGGTGCATATAGAGCTGTTATCACAGTTTGCATACTTGTAATCAGGCAGGCATACTTCACTACCACCTCTGCAAGTGTATACTAGTTTTATAGACCTTTAACTTACACTGAAGTGTCAGAAAGTTGTTTTTGTCCAGACAAACATAGACAAATAAAAGCACAACATTGAGGTGGTGTTTCAGGTGTTTGGCACATCAGGGTTTTTCACTACAGTGTACACACACAACTCTCAGAATCAGTTCTGAGGTTACAGCACCATTATTCTGAGTGTGGGACGGGGGATTTGGTTTCAGGATGTAAAATTACACTGATGTTTGACCTGCCCGAGTGTCCGTCTACAGAGAGATGTGGACAGCACCACAGGTGAGAGAGCAGCTCTGGGGGTCTGACTGGGGGGCCGGTGCTGATTATAATGACAAGATACAAACAATGAAATATAATCAGGCCGGCAGTGGCGTCTGGTCAGTGTGTGTTGACACAAATGACAACTAGACTGTGCTCAGAGTAATTTAAGCATTTACAGTAAATGCTGGTAATTTCTGAACTGATCCAGATACAGTCACAGTTCTTCCTTCTAAACAGACGTCCTGCAGAGCTTTTCTCACAACATCAGCAGCCGTTACATCATTAACCACCAAACCCTGCAGAAACGTCCTGTGCCAGAGATGAGCTAACATGACAGCGTGTTAAAAACAGTACAATCAAAACAACAACAAAACAACTTTATGGTTTATACTCTTCTCTCCAAATAATAATATTAAGCATAAACAAAATAAGACTGATAACCATCACAAACACACACACACACACACACGTGCTGCTTTAGTTATCAGGGTTAAAGCAGCTAAAGAAGTCACACCGGGTTAAATCTGCTTGTGTGTCAGTGTTCTTCTGTTGTAATATGTTTAAAGCCAGAAACAAGTGCTGTGATGGTAAAACAGTTTGAAGTGTTGTGGAGCAAGACAGATCTTATAAATGTTTAGATCTTTTAAATGTTTATAGCTGACAGCCTAAATAATATATCTGAAGGTAACACTATCTTTCCCTTGAGTTCTGAGGTTTGTTACGACACCACAGTAACACACAGTAACACACAGTAACACACAGTAACACACAGGAACCAATGTTAAGTAGCAAGACAAAATGAGTTTACAACATGAGTTTTGTATTTGTGTACATTTGTAGACTAAATAAATCAGGTTTAAAAAGACTCAGAAATTCAGAGGTGGTAAACAGTCTTTTTATCCTTATAAATTTAATGAGTTAAAAGTCTGAAGTGGAACATAAACAAAACCATAATAATGCAGAAAGTTATTGTGATACAAGATTAAAATGAATTGAATTAAGAAGCACATAAAACATATACTAAAATCCTTAAAGCATTCTAGCTGTTTTACTAAACACATGAACAGACAGCAAACAGATTAAAAACATTTTCAATTCATTCCCACATGTGTGTTAATGTTTCTCATTTTAAAGAGAGTGAATAAAAGATGATTTACAGACAACGTCCACAGCTGCCCAAAAACTTCACATCAACAAATATTTTTACAAAACACATCCACATTACACCAGTAACTTAAACATCTTGTCTCATCTTCAGATTTGGGTTTTGAGGCTAAAGTTTAACTTCATTCAGCTTTGGCAGTTTTTACCTCATCTTCTGGAATGTGAGGATAACAGCAGTTATTAACAGTGTCACTGCATCATGTCATCTCGAGCTGCTCGTATGATCTTTATTAAACACATCAAACTTCAGCTGCCAGAGGAATCATCAGACTAATGCTGCACATCAGTGTTTCATCTGCACAAGAGAGACGTGAGTTACATCTGAACTCACTTCAGAATAAACACATCAGATCACAGAAGCGTTACAGAGTTCATAAATCTCTCTTCATGTTCAAACTTTCAGAGCTGCTTTGTGTCATCACAACTCACTGAATGATGCGTCTCCACATGCAGAATTCTGACACATGCACTTCCACACCAATCCCATCATGCAACACTGTACACACACAATGATCATCAGAAGCCAGCAGTGCTGTGTGTCACAGAGTTGTGAAACACTGCTGTCCCCCCAAACTACACACATCACACTGAAACACAAAAGTGCTGTTAGAGCTACACACGTTTCTCTGAGGAAACGTTTCTCTGACGCTGGTGCAATGTTCTCCTGAGAACCAGCACTGGAATGTCTGTAAACACATCACCAGATTCAGAGATCTTTCTAACGCACACCAGTGATCTGACACATTTACAGTTTCTGCTGGTCTCAGGAGGATAAACACAGTCTGTCTGTTTCAGATTTTTGCACGGCCGCAGCTCATCTCCTCATCTTTATCCTCACACACAACTCTCAGCAGAGTGTTGGACAAGACGTCCTGATACAAACTCAAACACACCCATCCTGGCAGATACAGTAAAGTCACCAGCCCCATGAAATTGAGAGGGTAATGCGAGTAGTCCCACGAGCAGGCGTCATACTGCCTGAGAGCGAAGCCCCAGCTGAACTCCCACGTGTAAATGAAGCAGATGTAGACGGGCAGCCGCTGCCACGTTCCCCAGCCGCGTCTGAAGTGCAGGTGAAGGTACAGCTTCTCCACCACGAAGCTGCAGCTTCCGTACATGAGGAAGGACCACAGGGACGTGTGTCCCCTCAGGGTCCTGTCGGCTTTCTCGAACAGGTTAAACACGGAGGTAAACATCACCTCGTCCAGAAAGCCGTGCATGCCGAAGAACACGAAGCGCAGGACGCCCGGTAACGCGTTCGGGCACGAGCGCAGTAACACCCGCTCGTGGTGGTACTGCAGACGCATGAAGCCCTTATGAAAGACGCCTGTGAAGTATAAGGCGAGGATGTAGTGCACCAGCAGCTGCGTGAAGGACACCGCTCGGAGGTTCTCGCTCCAGCTCACAACACTGCCAGTTAAGACCTGCAAGCAGATGTACAGCGACGGATAAAAGACGAGATGGAAAACGACGGGTCGCCCTCGGAAGCAGCTCTTCTGCAGGTAGATCTTCTCCAAAACCAGGTGCGTGATGGAGTGAACCACGCACAGGTATGGCGAGGAGAAACCCAGCAGTCTGAAGTCGTTGTCATCCACGAACCTGCGCACGGACGACAGCAGGATGTCCAGCGTGATGCCGTGCATGCCATAGAAATACATGCGCATCCACTGCGGTAAAGCCCCCGGGCCGTCTGCCCGCCTCACCCTCATCATAACCGCGACCGAGACTGACGGAGAGCGACGGGCTGCAGATCTCAGCAGCCGCTGTAACTGCATGCGCTGTTATATGACACACGAGAGACACAACAAACCCACCACCAGATGACGCTGCTGTTCTATCATTCTATCATATTCTATCTATTCTGTATCTATCTATCGAGAACGATATTAAATGAACTCCTATAACACAACACAATTAGCGAATAATAATATACTGTTTTCTGAAGGAAGGCCATATTTTGCCATAGTTTTAAAAAAAATAAACATTAATGGAATGAAATGGCTGCAGAACTGCTGCAGTTGCTCACGGTGGCCATCAGATGATGAAACGCTGTTATCAGAGAGTAACTCTGGAGGAAGAGGCTGTACTGTGGCAAACCAGAGGAGTTACTCTTGTTTGTTCCTGCACGTTATTCCCGTCACTAACTCGTGTCCATCAGCCCTGAATTTTT
>JAZGTK010015707.1:0-13084 GCA_036877625.1 Ambastaia sidthimunki
TGTGTTTCCCTCACAGCAGGAGCAGAGCTCAAACACACACTCAGAGCATGTGGATGCATTAAACACAGGCTGCGTGTGCCGCTGGTAACATCCTCATTCATCAGTGAACCGCAGGGACGCATTTCTCAGAACTCAGCTTACTCAGAACTCTCTCTGCCATGCAGCCTTTGTGAAAACCTGAGGTCTTTTTCTCAGCTCCTGTTGTTTACATTGATCTGAGTATATATGTAAGAAATTGTCGGATAATCCGCCAGATTATAAGTAAACATGCATATCAGTAAACGCAAAATTTGATCATTTATTTATTAAAGTAAATGTGCAAAAATAAACCGAATTGAAACTTTTATGCAGGAAGATCTGACATGATTTGACCTTATAATCACTGTGGCGCAGAGAAATTCCCAGCTACGTTGTAAAAACGTTTCCTTTACATTTCCATGAAGTAACAAAAACATGAAAAGTTATTTTGAATGTTCTAAACGTTTCATGAATAACACCTCAAATCGTGACACTTACTGCTGGATTCATGTTGATCACAGATCATTAATCATACAGTACAGACAGAAATAACCGGCACTTATCTTTGTGTTTTGGACACGTTATTTCTGTAGGTTTAAGTATGTGTTGTGGATGATGTAAATAAACAGAAACACACAGATGTGATGTGAGTTCAGGGATTCTGGGTAGATCTGAGTGTTCTGTGTCAGCTTTGTTTCATGTAGGAAACTAATACAAATCAGGGCCAAGTAACCACGGAGATAATCCTTAAACAAGTCAATGTGTAAACAGAGGAGAGAGAGAGAGAGAGAGAGAGAGAAAGCCCCTCCAGTAAAGCTGATTTACTGACCTGTTCTTTATATTGCTGAGCAACTGCTTGTTTATGTCCTTATAATAAATATATCAATCAAGTTTCTATCACCATCTATCTATCCATCCATCTGATTTTAATGTAAAAATGTCTATTTCATCTCATCTCTCTATCTGGATTTCCTTCATTTCTTTATAACGTGTTTTCATTTACAGCATACAAACAAACAGTGTGACTTTCATTTGTGTTTCATTCATGATTCAGTGTGTCATTGGTGTCTGTTGTCCTGCAGTAACTCACTGTTATGCATCTGTGGGAATTGTGGGGGTGGCTGATGGTGTTTGTGTCAGTCAGTGTGTTTGTGCTCCTTTATTTTCAGTCACACTGTAGCTGTAAACCTCCTCAGATGAGGGTATTACTCAGCTCTTATTTACAGCTCGGGGGGGCCGGGCTGTACCGGATTAAAGCCGCTCTTTCAGCACACATACATTTCTCCTGCAGATACATCTCACTTAATCTGACTTGAGAGCGGCTAATATGAGCCTGAGATTACAGGAAACAACACTGTGTTGTATGTGAGGCAGTTACTGGAACTCTATCAGTTGTCACTATCAGTCTTTACTGCTGTTTCTGTGTCGGGGGATTTTGATCGTATCAGTTTCTTGTCAGAAATGTGTAACACAAAAACAGTGGAACATTAATTTATAGGGAAATCACAGATCTTAAAGACCCAGCTAACAATTTTAGGTTGTAAGAACGTTTGTCCAACATTTCCATAGTAACAAAAATGTAAAAAATGTTATTTTGAATGTTCTAGGAATGTTCTGTTAAGAACCCAATAAAATTCCTTGACATGCACAGATCTCAGTCCTGTGTTGGTGTATTTCCTCGTGAAACAGGAAGTTTTGGTGGTTCCTATTTTAAAGACTATATTTTTAAAATGTATTTATCTGCTAAACTCTAATATTAATTTTTGTAGTGCACTAAAATGTAGATGACTTAGATTCATGACTTTATGAATCTAAGTAGACATGCAGTACAGGCAATAAAACTCTAAAATTAATTTCCTCAGGCCTTCAACAAACAAGTATTTATATCTTCCCTGTGCTCATCATAGTCCAAAAATAAACATGACAGTCTGGTGTCGTCTATGTGAGGAGTTTTATTTACAGTCTTATTCAAAATAAGTGCTTAAAAAAACAGCAATAGTTGATATTTTTAGCCTGTATGAAGTACTGAACATTTAAAGGTTGTTTAAACAGCTTGCTGGTTAAGAAAAGAGAGTTTCTGCAAGCCACCTGTTAGTTTTGGTAAAGCCTGCATTTGTCACAGTCAGTCATGATTTCCTAGAATCTGTAGCCCCTCCCCTTTGAGAAAAGACCATGTTTGTGTTGTGAACAGCAGGCGCACGTGTTAGAGCTGCTGAACTCCAGCCAACACACAAACTCTGACGCTGTTTATAAGAGCATCACGCCAACCCTCAGCCGAACACTGCGGTCAGCAGAAAACACACTCACCCTGACCTGCTGGGTTTCAGCTGTGATGTCTCCCACACCTGAAAACACCTGCGGCACAGGACTGCCCAGCTAACAGGGAATGTTGTCAGAACGTTGACTAACGTGCTGTAAAAGTTCTCTCAACAGTATATAAAAGTTCTTGCAGTAGCAGAACTTTTTAAACAATATATATCATATATCAAAAGCGTTATTCTTACATTTTTAGTTGAACATTTTAAAAATGTTACAAAATTAAAAAATGTTTAAATATCGTTCTACCAAACAATAACGTTAATGAAATGTCTAAAGAACTGGATTTTATGAACATCCAAAACAACATTGCTAACAGTGTTATTACTTGGTTACTTGTTAAATGTTAGAGAAACGTTCTTACAACCTAACCACAGTTATGAAATGTGAAATGTGCACTGGTGGAGAGTAAATTCTGTAATTTTAGCACTAACTTGTTTATTGTTGGGGAAGATCTTGAGCAATTCATTACAATCACTTCAGTTAATTTAAAGGAATAGTTCATCCAAATGAATTCTGTCATTATTAACTCATAAATTGTTTCATTATTACTATCTTTTAACACAAAAGGAGGTTTCTTGCGAATGGCTGTACAATTAAAGTGTGATTTCTCAGTCCTCACATCATGTGTGTGCGTGAACATTTTAAACTGTGTGTCAGAGATGCATCTCTGCAGGTTTGACTTCAGCGATGACAACATGCATTATTTCTGATCTCACTGATGTCTGATGTGTCTTTAGAAGCAGAGAGTCATCAGATGTGCCGAGATTAAATGACGTTTCTGATTCATCACTTAAATACTTTGATTGAACATGAAAGAGGAGAAACAAACAGGTTATGACTTCTTTAAATCCAGCCACAGGACACTGTAATTCTTCTGGCTTATGATGTCATGTAAGGAAGGGCGGCACAGAAACATGTTCAGTCACAGTACAGACGTGTTTTCTGTTACTCTCTGAATTACAGCACATTCAAAACACACACACACACACACAACGAGGACATGAATGACATGATCAACATGGAGGTTTTCAAGAACATAACACACGTACTGCACACCTGTTCCTCTCATACATGTGTGTGTTGGGGGGGGAACCCAAAAGTCAACAAAACCTGATAAATGTGAGCAAAACCTCCTTATGGGGACGCCATCTTATGTAAAAACACTGTAATGTGTTTTTATGGTAAAGATGGTGTAAAGTTTCTGTTATGGTTACAGTGTGGGGTAGGTACAGTAGGTAGGTTGTTAGCTGTTGTTCAGCAGGTTTAAAACGAACATTATTTTCTGTTTTCAGACTAGTTCAAACACATTCAGTAATTTATATAATAAAGTGATATAATTTTAAAGAAGCTGCATTAACCAGTTTTACAGCACGACTGGGACACACTCAGAATTTCTCAGAAATGAATTAAAATGGCAACAGCACTCGCTTCATTTACACAGGCTGTGATTGTGTTTACTTGATGAAATGATGTGTCATACAGTAACAGCACCAGTAAAGAAATGTACTGATCTGCAAACAGTGTCTGCGCTGGTTTCATTTCTGAACTGACCATGAACACGTGTTGATCTCTAGCGCCACCTTGTGGAAAGCATAAAGCAAAAGATACACAACAAAACTTCAATCCCAAAATACATTTCTTATTTCTTATTAGATTAGTTAACAACAAAGACAAGAATACAACGTTAAATTACAAAGAATATGAATAAAAATTGCTAAATACAAACAGTTATACATATTTTAAAACTGTCATGAAGTGGGTGTAGCACTTTTATTCACTGCTGAGTTTTTAGGTCATCATTGCATGACTTCTGTTTATAGCAACACATATAAACAGCAAATGTAGGTTATGAA
The DNA here is from genome assembly GCA_036877625.1 of Ambastaia sidthimunki. Taxonomy (NCBI): domain Eukaryota; kingdom Metazoa; phylum Chordata; class Actinopteri; order Cypriniformes; family Botiidae; genus Ambastaia; species Ambastaia sidthimunki. The sequence goes on from JAZGTK010015707.1 coordinate 4,191, forward strand.
GTGACCTGATTTTTTCATTCAGCAATGAACGTTTACTGGTTAAAATACACACCCTGACCAACAGACAGAGATTAAGAGATTGAGAGGAAGATTAGACTACAGGTACAGTCATTTATTCAAATATTATATAAATAATTTCCATAGTACATGTATGTTATACTATTGTATAATATCCAGAGCTAAAACTTACGTCATTGTAAATAAACACACTACAGAAAAAGCACGTGGCCACTAGATGTCAATACTTCCTCAGTAAACCATAATTCACTGTTTATTTTCACTTCAAGGATTAAATACTCGCGGATTTCCTCTTTCTATAATAAAAATAAACACCGGCTCAGAGTGAAATCACGTCTCATTTCACTGCACAACACAGATATCGCGAGATTTACACACAACAATCAGAGAGTTCATTTCATGTAGCTGCTCATGATGATATTATATCAAAGGTTTTGAAAACAGCTTGTGAATTTGCTTTAGTGAGTTTAATTGCGCTTAAAAGAAATTAAACTCTGTATATAACTGCTGTGCTTATGTGGTTCTTTCAAAACCACAAATTTCATTGTTAAATATAAACATTTACTTTAAAAAGATTCCAGAATTCATAATTAAAAATCTAAGTTTTTTCATTAAATAATTTGGAACAACGTGAGGCTAAGAAATGGATAACAGTTTTTATTTATTTGGTGATCTTTTAATTAAAATGTCATTGTAGTGATGCATCTAAAACACTTTCTGAAGATATTTTAAGATTACATGAGTCCATGAGTTTGTATGTTTTGTGTGACACCCCAGAGTAACTGCCGGCTGTTGCTTTAACACCCCTCTGAAAAATTCCTGTCCCCCCGAGTTGAGTTTTTGTCTTAGAGGATTTTGTGGGGGGGTGAGAGTTCAGGGGCAGTACAACAATAACTCACCCAACAGGGGCATTGTAATGAGTCTGTGGTCTATACGCCAGCCACATGTCTGCCTGACACCTCTATATAGTGAGAGACTAGCGTTAGACTAACATTATATAAAGGTTTGGCTCCCTCTCTCATTGAGATAAATAGTAACAAAAGCTTTAATACGTTTACCTGGAGGTGAGAACAACAGCTCAGTCTTTCCTGGAGGTTCAGGTGTTAAAACAACACCTCACCAACATCATTTGTCCAACTTACAATTCATGATCTAAAATGGGGGTTGGTCTTTAGTTTAGTGCTTTTCCTGTCATTACACCAGGAGTGACATCACTTCCTCCCTCACCAGAAGCTGCTCAACAGCCACACGTTATGACGTGTTCATGAAGTAAAATGAATATCTCAACATTGACAAACCCCAGACCTGTCTGTAACATTATGAGCTACACCTGTGTGAATTTAAGGGGAATTAACTTTTAAAATCTATTTAAAATTGTGACCAGTTGGGTAAAAGAGGAAAAAGTTAGTGGTTACCTCCAGGGAAAAAAAACTAATGAAATTCATACAATGTGGCTTTAAAGGTCAAAATGCAGTTTTAAAACACAACTGTACCATCTTACATATCACTTATTCTAAATAAAAACAGAACATATTAAAAATGTGTCAATTTTTAATCCTTTCACATTATGAGAACAGTCAAGGCATTACTATTTGTAAGCATATACATCTTATGTACAATACAAATTATTTTACAGCGTTCTTATTTCAACAAGTTTACAAACACTGCCTCTTAAAACAAGCTACACTACACAAAAAAAATAAGGCATTAAATTCATAAATAGGAAGCACCTCAAATTCATTAAATATGCCTTTGGCATTGAGGAACAAAAGAATTGCAACTAAAATATTACAATCAATACGCTACCTATAATGAAATAAATACACAAATTTCCTTGCAAATGTTTTCGTTTGGTTAAACTTCTGTGGAAGTAAAAAAAAACAGTCAAGTCTTTCAGGAATGTTTTTCATCACATGAAAATAAAGATGTGTGTGAAAGACTCCAAATATTTAAAAAGGCAACATTAGCTTTGACCCGCTCTGCTCGACATACAGGGTTTTCCTGTAAAGCTAGCAAAGTTAGCACCAGGTCAGAACAAATGTTAAGTTAAAGGCAAAGCAGATTTCACAAAACACCGAATTTACACAACAAATTTCATGTAGGAGCAGCATTTTATAGACAGCAATTCAAGTCTAAGAATGTTTTATCTTTTGTAAATGGAATCTTTCATTCTTTGATGAGGCTTCAAATACTGCTTTGAGAAAGTCACGAGATCACATTCTCAGCTCTGGAAAGTCTGTGTCCTCCAGCATCTCCATATCTTCTAAAAAGAAACTCAGCCGTATGAACTGAAGCACTGCACACAGTCTCTCTGAGCGTGCTGGACTCTCTAAACCAGTGTTGAAACATCTCTGGGCTGCAGTGCTTTTTCAATAAAAACTGACTTCAATTTCCAACCAATGAGACATTAGCAGGTTTCTCTGTGCTCTTGGGCGGAGTCAGCATCCCCCTTACAGCCAATGGAGACCTTCGGTCCAAGCTGTCCTGTTGCAGCTTGTGTGCTTCACTCTGAAAAGGCAAAACAGGGTGTTTAGAGCTTTTAAATCTGCATTAAAGATCAGAGTGGAGATGCTGTGAACATGACTGAAGACTCACCAGCATGGCAAGATAGTCCACATGGGTCTGTATGTTGTGACGATCGTCCGTTTGAACCTTTTTGAAGTCCTTCAACTGCGGTCCAGGCCACTCGCGTACCTTCGTCACAAATGGATTCATCCACCGAACGCAGCTTGATATACTGTCCCATGTTAATCCTGCCGAGAAAGAACCATTATTCATTTTTAAATCTCTGATGCCACCTTCAAAGATTAAACAGATGCAACTAAAACACCAAGAAACCAGAGAACTTACCTGATACTATATGAACCGTTTCAAACGAAGTAAAGTGACAAAACGCTGCAGCGGCTAAAACTCCATACTGATAATCCAAAGAATTAATGTCCAAAATACAAAGATCCAACAGCTACAATGAGAAAAATCAACAGTTAGAAGGAACGTCAAAAAGCACCAAACTTCCATCAACTCAAACAGCATCTGAAGCTTCACCTGTGTCATCTGGATGTAGGTTTCCTGAGAGAACTGAGGAACGAGGAAATTCGTGTCATCCTGCAGAGAGTGAACTTGAGCGTAGAGCTTCAACCAAGAGATGACGGTCTCAGGACAGAGGTCCCATTTCAATGCCTTCAATATCAACAGCTCTTCTGTGAGAATCTCCTCTTCGTTACACGCTCCATCCGTCACGTAGGCAAACTCGTGGAGCTTTGGAGGGTAAATTTCCTGTATGTATCAGAGAGACATTTATGAGAAAGGTGCAGTACAAATAAAATCAGATCAAACTGGTCCAAGTATAGTTTGGGCAGCATGATACTGAAGAAAAATGAGATAACTTGCTAAATTGTGATTCAATACAATAATGCTTTAAGTTCATAAAACCAATAAAAAATATTTAAAAGCTGAAAGTTATATAAACACAAACATGTTTCACATTCTTTCTGGGGAAAAAAAAAATTCTGTAAAATACAACCAAAAATATTCTAGTTCTGCAAAACAGACCGAGGTCAAACAAAGTCTTAAGAGTTTCGGTACCTCCATCTTTGAGGCGATGAAGAGGGACGTTATGCCAATGAGCTGCAGCTGATCCTTGCTGGTGTTGTTCTGAGTCAGCATGAAGCGATCAAAGATGTCCTGAGCTAAATAAAACGTCTCCCGGTGGAGTGTGTAAACCTCACTGACCTGAACAAAAATAAGCATCAAAATCAGCCGTGTATATAGACAATATTAATAGTTTATCATCTTAAGTAAAGCCATGCTGACCTCCATGAGCCAGTCCAGCAGAATGGACCTCATTTTGGGCTGCAGGGCTGGATGCTGCTGGACGAAGCCTTTGTCGTGTACGTACTTAAGCTCCTTGTTCAACATTTTAATCCACACATCATCTGAACCGGCCCAGCTGTGAAGATAAAGCATGTTTGAGCCATTAAAATAAATCTGAGAAACTACTAAATCAAGAGCTCCAATCCATGTTTGTGGAGGTCCACAGCCCTGCTGAGTTAAGCTCCAACCTTCTCCAACACACCTGACTGGATCTTTCTGTCAGTCCAAAGACCTTCATTATTTGTTTCAGGTGTGATTCATTAGTGCTGGAGATAAACTGCAGCTCTGTGGACCTCAGTGGAGACATCTGGACTAAATGTTACTAAGGGCACTTTCTGTATATTGCAGAAGTTTTCTGCTGGTTTAATGAAGATGATTGATTTGAAGATGATGTTTGATCTGCTCACCTGAGATTTGGAAGCGGAGAGGGTTTGACAAAGAGGTTTTTGAACTGGAAGTGCTTGAAAGCAGAAAGATTGCTGGTTTCTTGAAGGTCTTTCTGAGGCGTCTCGATTAAGACAGTGGGGCTGATGTCATCTTCATAAGACTGAGTCTATAAAAGAAAAATAAATCTGTAATTTCTTGATCGCCTTATTCAATGTGACTTACACTGAATTATCTTCTAATGAATTAAACCGTTCACAACACATTTAACTATTTGTCTTCTACACATCAGTCAGCACGTTCCCTCATTTATTTTACCAACTTATTGTGATAAACTGCACAGCACACAATTTGAGTTCAGATTTTAACTGTTCTCTTCATAAAACATTCATAACAACTAGATAAACATTAACAACCTTCACCAGCTAAAGTTAATTTGAAGAGCAGCTGAGATTTTCGCGGGCTGGTGGATAAAGAGAATACAGGGCGGGAGGTTGTGATCGTGACGTCACGCGGGGCTGATTGACAGCTGACGTCATTACTGCGCATGACCGAACGCTGCATAACAAACCGGCTGATGATAAAATAATAAACTTGTTTACAGTAAACAATCAACATCATTCTGTTATACATACATCAACTCACCTGAACGTCATAGTGCTGTTTCTTAACTGCTGCAGAGATCCTTCTGTTACCCTGATGAATAATGTTATAATGTTAAAAACCAGCATATAGAAATCAATAATAATCATAATAATAATAATATCAATATCCCACCTCGACTTTTCTTTTCCTCTGACATTTGTTGTTTTGTCCTGGTTTGTTTCTGTTTCTTTCTTGTAAAGTGTTGCGATTACTACTGAGATAAAACAATAAATATAAGATAAGGAATTATGTATAATCGTTTATTAAAGAGTGTCGCAAACCAGACAAACATCGAGTTTCTTACCTGCGTTTTGACATTTTCTTGAGAATTAATGCGTTTTCTCTCCTGCAAACGAGAGAGATATAAAGTTTAATTACTGTAAATCCCTTATACCCAGAATAAACAAACTGACTTCAATATGATATCAGCATGTTGATAAACGAAAGCATTCAAGTTAAAAAGGTGGATTAATAATAAAAGCATTTAAGAGATTACAAAACACGAGACTGAAAACTTCAGACCATTTGGCTGGTTTATGCATGAGCACAAATCTATTGTGTGTATATATATATATAAGACACTTAAAATCAAACACTTCCCATCTAAAGACAGAAAGTGTGCATGTGAACAGCATTTATCATCAGTGTTATTTCAGCAAAACCAGAAATACACGATCCAGTTCTGTAGGTGCATGAAACAACAGTCCGCGCCAATTTACATCAAGCGGGAGAGTAAAACTGCCCCATTTCAAACACAAAGACCTCATTAAACATCATCTGAACACCAAATACCGCCTGTAACAACGCTTATGTGTCGAAAAGCGATAACATCTCCATTAAATCAACTATTTTCCTCGTTTTGGAGAGAAGTTTTCAGAGACGTCCACGTACATACAAAGATCTGATCTGGCGCCTAGCAAACCTGGCTAAGTTTCAGCAACATCCCACCATCTAAAGTTAAAGTACATAAACATGCCGTTTATTAGGCTTTCTTCATAAAGATTAACTGCGATTTACACGTAAACAAACTTGCAAAAAAGTTGTTTTTAATTGTTTATTGAGGTCTTCCTTATTCGTAGCTGACTGGCTAAAGACAGACGAACTCAGCTGTAAGGCGACCAGCAACATAAAACAACAAAACCACAGATATTACACACAGTCATTTTACAACTATGTAGCATCACATTTAAAAAATGAACTATTAAATGTAAAAGAAGAGTTAGCTGAGTGTTCTTACCGCAGCGATGGGTGCAAATGAATGAACTGCAACGCGCCAAGCGTTATAAAGTCCAGCCGCCTGCGTTCACTGCGCATGCGTGGCGCTCTTTTCAGCCTTTACAAATAACCCCAAATCTTAACATTACATCGTGCTTTTGTGTTGAAAACGATCACGGTGCTTGTGTGCAGACTGTCTACATTGATCTGCGTGGATTTGGGAGAGATTATTGAGACAGATAGTAGAAATAAACAGAAGTCTGAGGTTTATAGACGGTGTTTGAATATGTTGAATAGGTCGCTTTCCTGCTTTCCCGGTCACACGAACCCGGGGCTTCAGGACCTAATGCATCACATGCGAGCATGCCTGCATGTTAAATAACACTTTTATTGAATTTCTGAAGAGTTTTTGATGCTTTGGAAACTGTTCCTAGTTTGACAGCCCCCGCCCGCCTCGTAGGCGGGGCTTCGGATCGCTCTGACCAATCAGCGCTATTTAAGGAGAAACAACGTGGTCTTGTAAACAAACCCACGAGCAGACACGACAATCCACATACAGGATCTTACACGACAGTCCAGCATGTTGATTCATAAACTGTTTATAAACTTTAAGTCAATAAGCGATAGTATTTGCCTTTAAACCTTTTGTAAGGATAAACATGCCCGTACGAAACCATTCGCTGGAATACGTTTGGTTGTAAATAATTAGCATATGTAATGGCATAAGTACGGTGACATTAAGGCACTATCCAAGTTTTTCTTTGAATGTAGCATTGTAAAGTAAACGGTAAATGGTTGTGAAAGCGAAAAGTGAAAACGATGCGAATTGATCAACTAGTAACAATCCCGCTCAACTTTCTGCGTAGACAGTCTACGTCACATCCGGGATGTATCGCCTGGTTGAAGTGTTGCGTGCAATAAACAACTTCAGTTGATATACTATATACAGTTATTACAAATTAAACGATTGTTTAAAATATTTTAAACACAAGATCATTTTAATCTGTCTTTGAATTTAAATTATGCCAGCATATGTAACAAAAGTCAATTCTATTACACAAAACCAAGAAACAAGGTGGTAGTTTAAAATTCCCATTAACATGGTTAATAGGCACACTGGTACAATGTTTAATAGGCTTAAACTAATCATACCATGTGATCCTTTCAGAGGTTAGCTGGGTTGAGTTACCAGTTGATTACAGTGGAAGTATTACAAACAGCTGATTAAATGACACATCTGATGTCAAAACTGTCAGTCTAAGACCCACAACATACATAACCTTCTTTTCATGAATAAAACATTAGTTTATATTAAAACATTTATTGAGAAGAGAGACAAATAAATGAATTGTACATACTGACAAATAATTGATTTCAAGACATATGAAAATGACAGTTTATTCACAAATTATACTATGCATATAAAACAGTTTGTATATGACATGTATCCAAAACATACAAGTTCAAGAATAGATAAATAAACAATGTTAAAACACTTTTGGCAAAGTGCTGTATTATTCCAGTAAACTTAAAATCAACCACGAGCACGTCCTAAATGCCACAGAACAAAATCTTCACACATTACACAAACATTTGCTACATTTGTGTAAAAAGTTGAGAGAGCAGGTGGCTCACAGAGATCAGAGAATTCTCTGTGCATAGTCAATTACGTTTGCTTGTGTCCCTTTGGACAAATTTCAAGTTCTTATAAGATGCATTTTCTTACTGGAAGGCACATGATCCCTAAATGCAATTCAAGGCAAAATTAAATCACTGTTATAAACATCAAAGATCTGGCATCTACTGACAGAGAAAGAGGGTCTTTTTAGTATTATTCATAAATAATGAACAGAACCGCAAATCCCTTCCATTCCCTTCATCCACAGACAAAGAGTCAGAAAACCCAATATACTGGTCAACACAGACTGCAGTGAAACAGAACAGGGCTGCTGGGAACCCTGTATGTCCTCATACCTTCCATAACCAGTTACATAAAACACAGCTCATGTTAACCAAGTCCTGTTTTCCTTGAGTTTCACATTACAAACATTCTGCTGAAAATCAGCGTGACTGAATTCAGTTTCATGCATTCTGAGGAAACGACCGGTGTCACTGGAAATGTATAACACAAAGTCGTTAGTAATAAAAGAATAAAGAATGACAAACATTACCTACATTTTAGGTTTTGTTGCTACTTTAAATATTCGTTCTGCAAATACAAGTTGTAACTAGTCAAATAAAACACAATAAATGCATACGTCACAAAATGCCACTACACTGAAAAAAAACATGTCATCAAACTTTTAACAGTCGATTACGAAAAAGAGTTTGTTTTCACAGTCTTCGGGTTGCAACATTTCATTCTCATTCAAATTGTGAGACACAATTTTTGTTAAAGATTTACATGAATTACAAATATTTCCACAAGGTAACGTGAGCGGTAATGTGAGCGGTGATGACCCTGAGACACATGCTGCAGATATAAAGCAAACATGAAAAATAACTTCACAACACTTATTCTTATTTTTCATTTGTTTTTTGCCTGTTGGAAAATTAGCATTACAATCATTCAAACATCAAATCAGTTACTAATATAGAAGAAACTGCTGCTTTCACACATTAAACACTCACTCTTATCAACTTCATACTGATATGTTATATATATTTTTTTCCTTTGAAAATATTTTGGAAGTTTTAAAATATATTTTACATATTTTGAAATCTACTACAGAAACAAGGCTTGATAATAAACCCAGTAC
>JAZGTK010015708.1:0-13084 GCA_036877625.1 Ambastaia sidthimunki
TTGTTAATACACAGTTTGAAAAGTACCTTTAGTGATAAGCCTGAATTAAAGTCTTCTTCACTGACCCCTCAGCCCCCAGGGAGCCAGAGACCCTTAAGATGGACTACTCATGGCTAATTCTCTCTGCTACTTTCTAAGCAATGAGTTAATGAACCCATCAAGTGTTGAATGCGTGAGATCCTCCAATACCTCTCCATATTTTATGTTTCTTTTTTATTGGGTGGTCAGGAAGAACCTCCTCAGGGAATCAGGTCCCATTTGCTGTCCAGGAGATTGATTAGTTATTGATTATGCCGCAGTTTGAAGAAGGAAATGAAAACATATGTGAATAGAAGATTATGGACTGAGTCTTGAGATTGCTGATGCTTGTCTTTGTAACTGTTCAATCAATATAGCAATATTCCCAAGTTAATGCACCATGACAACCAGTGTGCCTGTGATTATGACTGGAAATGGTATCTAAAAGCATTCAAATTCAACAGACTGCTGTGAATACAACCAACATTATACTCCTGAAGAACAATGTGGGATGTTATATTTGTGGTGGCAGTAAAGATCACCTTGATCTTTAACTTATCTTGTTTAATTGTGCTACAGCCCCATAGAAGCATCAATAATCATACACTCTAAAAATGCTGTGTTATTTTCAACCATGGCTGGGAAAAAAACTGACAGAAAACCCAGTTGGGTTATAAATTACCCTATGCTGGGTCACTGATACCCAACCGCGGGTTGAAACAACTCAGCATGTTTTAGAGTGTAGGTCACCTGGATAAGAAGAGAAAGTGTTACATTAGAAGAAGATAATCTTACCCTTCTCTACTGTAAGTAGGGATGTGTTCATTTTTGTAGAGAAAATATGCTACAGTAATTATAAAGCCGGCATTTGCTGTAATGGGTGAAAGCCATGTAAAGTAGGTGCTTTTTATTTATCTCTTAAAATGAAGAGCGTGGATCATACTTATTCAAACAAACAATATATGATCAACCTATTTCTTACAACAAAATTGTAGGCTCCGTCAGTTGAGCTGAACTGAGCATGAACCAACCAACACAACAAACTGTTAAGATATTGAGTCTGTGGATAACATGATTTCTGTTATTATAAAAGCAGAGCAATCTTCTCTGACTGAAGATATGTTACAGCTCTGTTATCACTTTCTCTTTGTGCTAATCTGTGAGAAATTCTCTGAGGTCCCTGTTTCTCTTTCTTGATTCTCCACACAGTTCCTGCTTAAAAATGATCCTCAAATATTTATTTTTTTTGCCTTCACTTGCCTCTGGGTTCCTAACCAGTTTCACATCTCTGTATATTTTATATGATGGGGTGAGAGAAGACAGAAAATCCAACATAAGACAGACAAAACAACAGGAAGTACAAAAAGTACAGAACAGAATGTGAATCTTTAAAGCTCCACAGCAGCAAGCAGACCAATACAGTGAAATATGAAGTGACCTGTCTTCTGTATACTGACTACGTCATGAACCAGAAATCTAACGTCAGTCAGTGTCCTTGAATACTGCACATTCTCTGCTTTGAAACATATTTTCCTTAAGAATACTTTAAGGGCATAATTTTACTCATGCTGCGTAAGCTAAGATTCAGTGCTACTTAGTGTTAAAGAGATTGTTATTTTATTGCCCTCAAGTATTTTTTTTCTGTAAAACACACAAGAAGCATAGAGAAGTTTTCTATACATTTAAAGTGATTGATAACCAGGTAACCAAAAATTATGCCTTGAGTGCTTTATTGCAAGTTTTTTGTGGGCATACAAAAGATTTGTTTAAGAGACAGTCCTGAAATTTTGATAAAGATGAGTCACACAAGGATTGACATAAATAATGCCAAACTTTATAGGATTTTTATGGTGCTGTTTTGGAGCTATGTAGTTTGACAAAATGGTGTGCCTGGTCAACATTTACCTTTACTGTATGGAAATGAAGTTTTAACACAGAGAAAAAATTCTTATACGGTCTATGGAAAAAAAATATGAATTTGGAATAAGTTCAAATAAATACTTGTGGGAACTGTTCCTTTAAGCAGGGAGAAGTCACTTTATATGTGTATTCCATATAAAACTGTATCAAAAGAGAAACATCTTTAACCCTCAGCTGGTGGGCAGCATTGTTATTATGGTCACATGCTGAGAGTCTGGCTCTTAGGCAGTCACATATATTGGGACACATGTGAAGAGCCGAGGCAGGTGTTGGGTCTGGGCTTGAAAGATAAGATGCAAGAATGGGCTTCCCCACAAACAAGTCCGTTAACAAGCCTTCTAAAAGTCACTATCTCAGTCATTACCCATGACACTTTAGTGATTTCTCTCCCCGCGGCTGCCTTCTTCTCCTGGCCATGCTTACTTTACCTATTGACTTCTGCACTGCCTTCATTTGATGGATCTGATACAATACAGTCTTCTTAGAAGTGAACTTAATGACAACTTTCAGCCAGCAACAAGGGAAATCATAGATTTTTAAATGAAATGGATAACATTGACGGAAGGGATAGATTGTATCTAGTCCAAAAAGGAGAAACACAATGAGATCAGTGGGGAAGAGAGTGGGGAGCTGTTTGGCTCTGTCATTATTTCTATCTGTCTTTATTCATTGCAGCTTTGACGCCACATCGTCGTCTTGTTACAGAGCCACCACTTGCAATTGTTTGGCAGACAAACCTCTCCATGACCCATAAATACATTTTAACTGTCAATCGTCTTTTATATTGAAATCTCTCCACAGTAATTATATTTTTTGCTCCTCTTGGATTTGCTCTTCGTGGACTTAACGCTAACGCATCCCACCACCCTCTCATTTAGTAAACTCTTATAGCTAGAAAAAATAAGGAGAGATGCTCTCTTTCTGATTTACCAAATTTACCAAATTCAAAACCCAGAAACATAAACTTAACACAGTTCCTCTAACTAAAGGTTTGTGTCACAGTCCATCAAAATAACCTCAAATGACACAGTGGAATAATGTCTGCAGGTCTTTTCCTAAAAAAATAAAAATCTCTGCCACAGTCAGAAGAAACTCCTGTCTGTATGAAACTCATAATTGCCCGGCTTGGGACCCTCACTGCCACAGGAAATGCAACCATAAAACCAATACACAGAGGACAGGAGATGCCCTGGGGGCCCTTGTTTGTGGAAACTGTGAAACCTTACCCTTGTTTTAGTGTCTTATACAGTCTAAGTAACACATTTTCCTTGTTTCTTTGCTAGTTAGAAGAGTAACTCACATACGACTTTGCCATTCAGGCCACTAAGCTCACAATCACAATTTATTAAAACACAGCAGCTCAGCCTTAAGTGGTGCTTGAAAGGTGAAAGTGTTGAGAAAAAACTGAAAGAGTCTCCAAGTGTGGTGATCAGGGCCGGTCACTTCCCATCTGAGACACTAAATTGCTTTATTAAAGGACCTTAGGGTCCAGTGGCCTAATTACTGTTCAGATGGTTTGAATGCAGAGAGTTAGAGATCCCACAGCCCAACACACTTATGTTTAATTAGCATTCTGCTTTTGAGGGCAATGGGGGTGTCACGCTGTGCTGGTGATGCTTTGTGAAAAATAAAAAAAATACAGGTAAAGGAAGTAATAAAATATTTAAAAGCTAATTTTCATCACTAAAATACAACTGACCATTATTGGTTTAATGGCTGGGCACAACATGCATTAAGTGAAATTAAGCTTGCCCAATTTACATACAATTGTGAGGGTGATTTATTAGTAAAATTATATTATTGTTCTTTAAAACAATTATTTTAAATTGCTATTTTAAACTGCCTTTGATTTTATTCCACCTTAAAAATTTATGTTCTCTCAACATTTTTTTAAAATTACACAACAAATATCCTCCATGTCATTAATTGTTACTAATTTTATTTGTGTATCACAACCTTTTGTATTTTTGCAATATTCCAAAACTCCAAATATCTTTAAATTTGTTGGGAAATTGTCTATTAACAAACAGTGAATTCTTTCTAACAAGAAATTGCATTATGGGCCTTTAACGTGTGCTGGTGATCAAGTGTTATCTGAGCAATCCTGAAGCAAGAAAACATACATATGACCTGACTTGCTCCAGGCAAGATCCATACAAATTCAAGCCAAAAAACACTCAGAAAACATACTTCAGAAAACAATCAGGGGTCAAATTCCTATTAACAGCTTTTAAAGAAAGCAACAGTTAAACCACCGGTGTCTATACGTACTCAGATTCAAAGGCACAAATTTGTGAACGCAGCTTAGGGTAAGTACAGGAAAGGTTCTTTCTTGAATAGGTTTCAGTCTCTTAATACTTCACATTTGCTGCTCATCAGGACAGAATAGAGCTTCTCTTCACACACAGCTATCTGAGAACCCATCTCTCTTTCATCTGAATTGAAAAGAGCGCAGCAAATAGCAGCAAGAGAGAAGGGGTTCTCAGCAATCTGCTGAGCGCTCACCGGCACCATGGCACATCCGAGCAGGTGATGGGAAGTGAACCATTTCAAAGTGCAGAAATGAAGCTGGCACTGGCAGGGAATTTAATAAGTTGCTTGAAGTTCAGATGAGAACCACATCGTGGACCCCTGCCAGGCAGTGGATCCATAGTGGAGCGTGTGCAGAGAAGCACCTGGGAAAGGTGGAGCTACAAATTTCTCATCAACAAAACCCATTGCCAAGACTGAGAGAGTGTGTGAGACAGAGGTCTGACTGACCTTTATCTACACAATACAGCCTCCCCATAAATGAAGACTATAGTTCCTTTCTCTTCACAGTGGTAAATTGGACATACTGTATATCACAAGAGTCCCAGGAGCCCCATTATAGATCCAAGACATCTTATTATAAAAGAACGGGACTTCAAACACCACCTCACTTGACAGACTCTGTGAGTATTTTGCTTGTGTAACAGAAGTGGGACCTTTCATAAATTCAACCAGCGTTTTTTTCTGTTTTGACTATGAACACCATTCTAAAGAGAAAAGATTTCCTATTGCAGATGGGATTATGGAAATAGGCTGCAATTCTGGAGAAACAGAAAATGAGAGATGGAGAGAGAGAGAAAGAGAACACATATGGGAGTCACATGATTGGATTGTCAGTAGTGAGGAATATGCAGTACATTCTCAGTCTTAACAAAGCGTACACATAAGGGGATTGCACGGTCCTATGGAGAGCATTACTTTGAAGCCTTCCATTTCACAAAGATAGAGTATGCAGAAACGTATGGTAATAGCTTGTCAGGAATGAGAGGCATGGCTGAAATGCTGTCCCCTATTGTTAACAGTCAGAATTGAGGTACATTTTGGGATGGGGGTCGGTTCTGGAAATTATTCCATCCACCAGAGACAAACAGCAGGAGTTTCTATTACACCCAAAGCCGTAATGCACTCTAATAGCCATGTAATGACTCCAGGATCCCTTTAACATTGTCTGTGTAGCCCCTATTTCCCCTCTCAATGTCACTCTTTTGTTAAGCCTTTTGGGCCTTTCAAAGCCTTCAAATTCATTAGCAGGGGTGTCTGAGGTCCAAATCTTCTTATTCTTCTGATATTATTTTGTTGAATGGGTCGAGCAGAATATAATATTAAAGGCAAAGCCACACCAAGTCTGCACAAGATGCAAATACTTATCAATGAAAGAAAAACAGCTCAAATTTCTAAATGCCTACCCAAAAAAGGAGAATATAAGATAATAAGATAAGATATAATGCACCAACCTAAAGTACATATTTTATTACTTTTTCAAAACATATGCACCTTACGTTTATGCATCAAAAAGTATAAGAAAGCTTAAAAATACATACTTATTATAACTTAGTGCAGCATGCATAAAAAAACGTACCCAAATACATTAATATCTTATCCTTCTGTGTGACAATAAAAGAACAGTGATGGGACTTGCCAATGATATTTTTTTTGGAGGCCCTTGATCCCAGAGTGGGACTTTATGCAGTATTGAAGCTCAAATCATGAGACTTCTCCTCTTCAAATGTAGTTTATTGTAAGTTAAAACCACATTGCCTTTAGATTCATAAACCAAAGGGTTTAAATGTCATCTAATGTTGGAAAATAGGTCACAGACAGATGATTAGATAGAGACCTTTTAACACAAAGCTTTTCTAGCTTTTCTAAAGTAATAGAATCACAAAGGCCATTAATACATTGAAAGATTAGCATCACAAATTACTAGCCGACTTGAATAAGGAGCTATGTTCAATCTACAAAACAAGAACCTTTAAACATTGATAAACACCCTTGTGAACAAATCTGAAAAGCGGAAAATGAACCTCAGTGTTTAAAATCTACATTTTCCACTGCTACATCTTGTAACATGGAAGTCTTGTGGCTATACAGTGATTGCTTTGTTTCTAAAGCAGCCCAGGCACCATGTGCAGTCACTCAAACAAAGTCTTGTCTCATCAAATTCTCAAGGTGTAGCCTGAAAGCAATTATAGGGAAGCTGGATAGAAAAGCCTAGTGAAACCCCCACCTCCCCCACCCAAACCCCTCCACATTCACCAGTCCTAATAAGGCCTTGCCTTCTAAACAAGATGAATCATGTTCCACTTCTCTGCGTCTCAGCACTTTGCGGTGGTCTCGCAGAGTAGCTTTGTAGTCTTATTAGCCCCTACACCATAATAGACGAGCCAATAACATATGGGTTTCTAAACTCCTCCCGGAGGCTGTGTGAAATAAAGGGATTGGACGGGCATAGAGCCCTGCAGTGTGTTAGTACATCACAGCATTTTGCTAATGCTAGCTTATAAACTACTTTAAACAGACAAGAACCCAAAGCAACTGTTGCCATCTTATCAGGAAATGAAGGAAACAAGAATGAAGATTAATTTGCCACTAAAATGGTAAATACTTTGTAAAAACAAAACCCTTATATAACGAGCAATTTCGCACAAGCAAGAGTGATGTTGTACTTAATATTGATATGGTCATGATCTCGTGCTTTTACACTAAATAATAGCACTCAGGGACTGCTGCTTGTTTAATCAGCTTAGTAAAACGAAAGATGTCTGTTTTTAAAAGGATAAACATACAATAATTCAAATTAAATGTAGGATGATATTAAATGATACAGTCATTGTTTTTTAAAAGTTATCCAATGAAAGTCCAATGTTTTTTATTTCTATTTTTCATAGAAATATTATAGTTTAATGCTTCAAATCACTGAGAACCAAGAATCTGTTTTGTTAAGATACATAAAATCCCACAGCAAAAATTCACAAAGGATTCATTTGTCAAGGTCGTGTTTGTCTGTGTTAAGACCTCATGCCTAGACTGTAATGATGCAATCATATTGATGGCTGATATCTCTGACGAGCAATAATGAAAGCTGGCTAAAAATACCAGCGCCTCATCAATATCTCACACTTCCTGTGAGCGCATCCTTGCCTGTCAGGAAGTGAGATCTCTGTGACATTGTGACATGCTCAGACAGGCTGTCCACAACGCTAATGCCAACAGACAACTGCTACTTCATCCCCAGGGTCAGATCTGAATCTGAGTATCTGCTTTAAGAAGCACTTTCTACATACCATTTTCTCATCTTTCTATATCACGTTACATTATGTACAGAGAAGAAAATCAGTCAACAGAAAAGTGGTTAGGAATGTCTGCTAACAACGTAAGAAATGCCTTCCTTCTGTATCACGTTGCAAAGATAAAATACTAAGATACTGCAAAGATAAGATACTTTTAATTAGTTCTGTAAGATTTTGTGTAGTGGAGTATACCAAAACGGGCTCCAAATTAGAATTTATACAGAACAGAAAAGCATGTCTAATATAAGACTTTTTTTATTGTTCAGATTTTTCAAAAGCAAAAACAGCAAAATCAAAAGATGTAGATATTTCAGTCAAAACACAATCTGTTACTCATTCAGATCAAAAGGAACGTAGCTTACCACATCAGACGACATTTCATTTGTGCAATACCTCCTACGGTTAGCTTCTTTTGCTACGTCCAGTACAACTGTCGCTCTCCATAGGCTAAATTTCTCACGCCTTGCCTAATGCACCAGCCGCATCTCAATGACCACTCTTAACCGATACAACTTCCTACATCCGGTCATTGGACATGACTTTTAATCAAGGACTGGAACATCAGCTGCTACAGAAGCGTGTATGTATGTGACAGCGTGTAGCTAAAATGTTCTACGATTTAATGGACTGCAGCTGCAGTAGGGTTAGTTGTTGGTTAGTTAATGCTGGGGTTTGTACCTGTAATGTGTAATGAAGCCCGGGGGGCTGGGCCTGGTTCCACTCCTGATTACAGGCCCTAATAGGTCCACAGGGTTCAATCAAGCCAGACCCACTGAACACTGTATACTGCAGGAAAGTGTTGAGGTAAACATTATTTTGCACCACCCCAGAGACAGGAGTCTCAAACCGCACAACGCTAATGATGGTGACACATAATGAGAAAGTGAAGGAGCGAGAGGCAAACGTTGACATATATATATATTTGTATGCATGCATACACACACATTTGCATAAATTTATACGCATGAATGCTTTACACTTTATGTATAGGTTTGCCAAATGTAGGAAATCTAGTGCCTCCACCAGAGCTGTGTGTATTGTAGCTTTATGGCCTAGAGCTACAATATCTGATTGCCTGTTGCTTTGGTTCTTTGGTTACTATTGCACTGTTTAAACAAAATTGTTTTGTTTCATAAAGCATTTAAACTTTAATGTTAACGGTACACTAAAATACAGTTGCTGCCATTAATACATCATGATTTTAGCACTTCTGGATCAACTGCAGAGTGGCAAGCTGTTATATATATTATACCATACACGTTTCACAGCTAAACACTGTGGCAGTTTGAACCCTTTGGTTAAAGCATAAAACAGAGAAACTTTATTCAGCAAAAGACCAATGAGCAGGTGCTTAACTTTCAAAAACTGTTGAGCGTCTACCTCAGGAGGTTTAATTAAATATTACATGAGCTGATTTATTTTTCATTCATTTAAATGAGCTTTGAGATTTTTCTAAGGCTGGACCAAAATTTAGGACATGACTAAATAAACAAAAAATTCAAACCACAATGCCTAAAACTTGGACACATATACATTTTTAGTCATTACAATGAGTTATAAAAATATTTTACAAAAAAATGTTTTTATTATATTTATTATAATAAATAAATTGAAAATGAGTTTAACATATTATATCTGAATTAGGAGAAAAACACTTAGAAAGTGCTATAGAAAATTGAAATAAATACATATAAAGTGTTTAAAACTGGCCATTTTCGGTGCTTGGTCGACAGACCTAGAAAAAAGTCCACCACGGCCACCTATGAAGCAGAAGTATTGCAGCTGAAGAAAAACAGCAGCCACAGCGGTATGGGGTGAAGAGGGCTTTGAGGGTGTGATTGACATGTGCTGTTAAGATGTGCTCCATGCAGATTTAACCTTGCTGAACAGAGTGAAGGAGAGGATGCGAGAGGACCCAAATGGGCCAGGCTGCTTCTCATCGATTTTTACAGGTGTGAGGTCACAGGAAGGCCAAGAGCACTGGGCCGCTGGAGTACACACACACAAACAGCTTCTTAGGTTACTTGGTTTATATGCAAATCTTGATGAAAGCTAAAAGCACATACACACACACTCACTCATGCACACAACAGTTTTGTTGACTTTTAGCGTACACCTACTCAGAGAGACAAATTTATGCATAATTATAGTCTTGCCTTACCGACACACTCAAACTCATTCTGGCATATATTTACACACACTCCTATTTAATGCCAACTCGTACACACACACACACTGAGCCATCTGTGTTTCAATAGTATGAATAATCTCATTCATGAATAAACATTTAATTCAGACGTCTGCAGGTGTTTTTCTTTATCACGCTGCAACTATTGTCAAAAAATGCATTTTAACAATAGTTGTGTGTATTGTTAAGGCTAACAGGGCTTTTAACGTGAATAACCCCTAACAATGAAACTTTAATTACTGTTCATTCTCAAGGCGTGTTAATATTGGACATTGCACAGCTGAGTTTACTGTGGTATTGTTGCTGAGATGCACGTAGAGCAGAACAACAGTCAGGTGCAGGGGTGGATGTTGCATTAGCTATAAATACGGACTATAAATGGTTTCAATAAATGGCTGTATTTGTGTATTGAGGGCATGTGGTAAATCAACACTGGGTCAAATTCTATGGAAGTAAACACATTAACATTACATGCATAAAATGCTTCTTTTTGCTTGAAACTACAATTTCTTTATTTCATTCCTACCTCCATCTTCTTTTCCGGCCCCATGTGGTGTCAGCTTGAATTGCAAATGAAATAGATGTTTCCATATGAACTATAGAACAAAAGATAAATGGGCCGGATATGATTATGCTTGCAGCAGCAGTTTGCTTTGGTGATACATTCATCAGAGCTGTGTGTGTGTCTGTGTGTGTGTGTGTGTGTGTACTTTGAGAGTGGGCTGATAACATTAGTTTTATTAGAGGCTCTTAAGCACAAACTATGCAATGAATGCAGCTTTTTACTGTGGTCACTGTGCCAAACTGTATATACTGAAGCACAGATAATGTGCCTGACAGATCAATTTGTTAACACTGCAAATACAAATTATCAGAAGCAATCTTGAGAAACAGAAGAAAAAAGTTAGCAATAATAACAAATTGCTTTTTATTTTTTAGATAAATATATATTCTGTCCCTTTCTTATTCATATGTGACCTTGGTCTATATATCTCTTGCAAAGACTATTATTATTATTATTAATATTGGCTTATACATTTTAAATACAAACCTTGGTATGGAAATAAATTCATATACTTACTGGGGGCCAGAATATTTAACTGAGTTACTTTCTTAAACACAAATCATGACTGTAATGTAACTAAAGGTTACTGGCTTTACACTTAAGACAGTTCTTAAAAGGAACAGCCACAGACATATAAACACATATACGATGCATTGGTCACTAAATGTCAGTGGTGTATTGGACCACACAAGCCTTTCCTATAAAAACAAGTGAATAGGAAGCTGTGCTTTCTCTGCATAAAAACAGTAATGTTTACATTTCTCAAATTAGGTCAATAATTTATGATTTATGTGGAGTACATAAACGTTTTGTCTCCAATTACTTAGTATCTCAATGGTTTTAATAAAAATATCTATTATTTATCTTTGTAATTGTCTTTGTTTGGAGTACTAGATTTGGATTTAATTACTATAAAAATATAGAAAGCTGACTGATAGTGCTTCACTATTTGATTAGTGTGTTCTGACCTGCAGCTAAAAAACCCCAAAATGTAGCCATGTCCATCATAAAAAATTACACAGGTAAAATTATATCACATCAGGTTTCATTCAACAATTAAAATAAAATACATAGAATCTCAACATGTCTGTGTTTTATTCTCAACTTACACTTCAACATGCTTATTCTGTTTCATGCTGTTGCTTCTCAGACTCTTGCATAGTATCTATAAGACATCACTTATCGTGGCAGTGGCCTTCCATCCATAATGGGCAATTTCTTATGGACAACCATTCATTTTTCTACTATTAACATTTAAAAAACCTAAACGTTATGGTGCTTTACTGCAGAAAAATGTGGCTTCCCCAATCACTTGTATGTGTTTATAGGACAGTCTTCTCTGGTCCAATATGGCAGCACCTTTGACTAACCCAGCCATGGACTAAAACAGCCAATGTACCATCTTTGTATTTGTATGTCTACGGAAACAGCATCAACACGGGCAAGAAAACCTCCCGTCCGATCATTTAATAAGGCTCTTAAATAACTCAGACACCAAAAAACATCTCAAGCCACCAGCACCTGTGTTTATAAACACACAAAGATGCTGTTTATAAACCTTGGAGAACAGGGACTGACCGCTCTGTACAGTAACAGCACACTGAGGCCGATAGCAGCAACCTTCTCCATACCTCTCTATCTCCCTCACACCCAAACAGCCAAGCCTAATCCAGTGAGGTATGGACAGAGCCCTGGAGATTACTGTAAACAAGCATGGAGCCGAAGACACACTAAAAGTAAGCATCAGTTGCTCTCCCTGTGTCTCTCTTGAGCCTGGCTAGAACCAAGGGCTTTTGGATTGATCTTCAATACTCTGGATGCTTTTTGCCAGCCTGTTCTGTATAGCCTTTTCGCCCTTTACAATTGGTCAAACGGCCATGACTGGCATGCCTGTAGGAGATGCGAGGATCATCCTGCAGCATTCGTTAAATCTCAGCTAATTGAAGCAGGCAGCCCTCCGTGGACCTGTGTGTGTGTTCTGTCAAAGGGGAAAGCAGACAGGATACAGCACTGGCAGGCCCTGCTCAGCCTGCTGGCAGCAGCGCAGCGATAAATTAAACAGAGGTGATGTTAGGAGAGAGGAAATGTACCCGAGCGGGACGGCAGTGTGGAAGCGAGCTAATGCAATGAATCTAGAGTTAGGCAGACATGCTGTCCCCTCCGCGGTCTCAACATTAATCTGATGATTTTAAGCATGCTGTCCGGATCACTAGGTGGTGCAATATCATTTGAATGTGAATGAGAGGCAATAGGTTCTGACAGTGTGTTTCGGATGCATTGAACGTGGCTGCCGCCGTCTTCACAGAACATTATTAGCTCAACTGGTTTGGAGTCACGGGTTCGATTCCTAGGGAATGTATAGACTGATAAAATGTACCTCAAATGAACTGTCAAATCTGCTAAACATTATATTAGTATTAGTTATGTTACCAAGCATGTGGGGTTACCATTTGACACAGTCTAGATTCTGTAAGAAAACTGGTTGAAAAGACCTGTTTTAAAGAACCGCATTTTTTTTTTTTGTTTTTGCAAAAGAACAAAGGATAAATCGTTTTTGAAAGTGAGAATTTTAAAGATGAAATAATACAACAAATTATACATATAGTTTATGTGCACAATGTGTCATTATAATCTCCCATATATTCACTCTTTCCTTACTTTAGCCAGTTTGCTTCTCCTTTAACAAACTCGTGTTGTTTGGTCCACTTAACAAGCCAGGAATGCAAAAACACCCCACAAAATGTAGCAGCATCTTTTGGTAATACCACACTTCAGGGTCTTTTCATCTGTAAA
>JAZGTK010015709.1:0-13084 GCA_036877625.1 Ambastaia sidthimunki
TGCGCTACCAGCCCCACACACTGCGCTACCAGCCCCACACACTGCGCTACCAGCCCCACACACTGCGCTACCAGCCCCACACACTGCGCTACCAGCCCCACACTGAGGTTTGGAAGCAGGCAGAGACTGTCATGATGTCTGTTGCTTCAGGTTAACTGTAATCAGGAAATGGAGATTACAGTGAGCTCATCTGATTTGATGGGTTGCAGTCTCACCTTTGGGGGTTCGAGCAGAAGCTGGTGAAAATCTTTCAGTCGAGGTCTGACTGCATCTAGAATGCTCTGATTGACAGAGAACGATGGCTGGTTCATACCAGGAGGACAGATCTCCAGATGACCTTCAAAACTAACAGAGGAGAGATATTCAGACATGAAAACAGGCTCATGGGAAGAAAATAAAGTAATAAAAGAAAGTAACAGACTTACGCAGGTCTCCGTGTCTCAAAGAGCGTCAGAAGAATCTGGATCACGCTGACTATAGCAGACTCGCTCTTCTCTTTGTCAAATATGTTAGACAGTAACTGTTCTACCGTCTCTTGTCTGAAAAACAAACAGCTTTGTGATTGTCAGGTCAACAATTCAAGGTGTCGTGTTGAAACTAAAGCTTGAGCTCAATCCCGTGAAACAACACTGTTAAAGTCACTGAGGAATACGAGTGTTATTGATGTGGACGGACTCACTTCTCCAGTGTGGCCAGCAGGGGGTCGTGCTCTGAGCAGCCCTGAACCTGAAACATCTGATCTCTGCTCAGCCGAATGATCTCACAGAGAGACTGCGACGCGTTCGAGTGTCTCTGTCAGGAGGGAACAACAGATTACTGTTATACAGCGACAGAGTCATGGCACAACAGCTGACTGGTTAACTAGTTTAAACAAGAACCGTCACTACACCCACACACATGCAAAACTATGAGCTGAGGTGTCTCGTGCTACAAGCACTGCGTTTAAAATAGTTCATGTGTTATACATGTTTATATGGGTCTGTGTTAACCAGAAAACAGCCTAATCATACACTACTTACTAGTTATTCAGGCAACCCATCTATAAAGCTGCAATCTGTAACTTTAGTGGGTTAAAAACTAAAATAAGTTATTTCGAAACAGAGATGGCGACAGAGACAGAAGTAACAGATTGCAGCTTTACCCTAAGTTTGATTATTTTTACATGTGTAAAATAACATCGTCCAATTAAATAAATGTTGCACTTACATCCTCGTCCTGAGACGGCTGCACTGTGTCCACCAGACGCTGTATAACTTTCTCTTCATTCAGCCACTATAGCACAAAAGATGAAGAAACTGAGAGTGACAATCACAGAGAGAAGATCAAACAACTAACCCATGATCATAGCTAACCCATGATCATAGCTAACCCATGATCATAGCTAATCCATGATCATAGCTAATCCATGATCATAGCTAATCCATGATCATAGCTAATCCATACTAACAACTAATCCATGATCATAACTAATCCATACTAACAACTAATCCATGATCATAACTAATCCATACTAACAACTAATCCATGATTCCCGCCGTTTCCAAATCAAAATACAAAGTGAAACATTGTACCCCAACATAACCCACTTCACCCCAATCTGTGTTTTTCTGGGAAGAACACAAACCATCAGAGTTCATAGGTGTCCTGCAGGTACGAGCACTCACGTTTAAAACATCTTGTCTGAGCTGCTGGGGCTCGATGCAGGTGAGCATTCTGAGCAGAAGATCCATGATAGCTGAGGTCCCTATGTGTTTGATCATCAGATCCACAAAGTCTTCCCTCTTTCTGAGGAACTCCACAATCTAGAAGCAGACAGGAGATACTTATCAGTGTCATGATGAGCTGACAGGATGTCTGACCATCTGGTGGGTGGTGTACCTGCTCTGGTTTCCTCCCGATAAGGATGCTCATAACCTTGCTGAAGAAACTGGCCAGCAGTGGGTTGAGTGGAGGCTCACTCTGCAGGAAGCTGTAGAGTTTCATGAGTAGACGCTCATCTTCACCGAGCCTGTCGTTGATCTGACTCACGTCTGAGGTCAGCAGCTCACAGGATATGTTGGGATACCTTCAACAACACAAACAGAAGATCACATGATCCACTCAAAACAAAAGTCCTAAACACCTGATTTGCTTCAATTTAGAAATCAAACCAGATATTTGTACAGATATTTGATATAGAGCTTTATTGTCATTGTACAAATACAATGAACCTGCGAAACTATTGCCTCCATCAGTGCGTTGTATTAAAAACATCAGTACTAACGCATATTGACAAGAACAAAGTAATAAAAATAAGCAATTAAAATACCAAATACAAATAAAACAGTCAAAGAGCCTGAAAAAAACATGTCACATGTGCTCACTTATATCTGATCTTCTCCTCCATGTCATCATTTGGCTCCTGGGTGATGAAGCCCACGAGATCTTCCATACACTGCGGGTGGATCAGGAACTCCACCAGCTTGTGGTTCTGAGCCTTGCATTCCTGCAGGACGTCCTCCTCGTCCATCACCTCCATCAGCGTCACGTCATCTTTCTCCAGCAGAGTGTCAATGTGAGACGTCGCGTGCAGGTCGAACTTCCAAAACATGGTGCTGCTGAGGAATAAACCAAGGGTATCACATGGTTACAATTCAGACAGACAGATAAAATGACCAACTGAGACAATCTGTGTAAGCAAAGAG
Source organism: Ambastaia sidthimunki (assembly GCA_036877625.1). Lineage (NCBI taxonomy): Eukaryota > Metazoa > Chordata > Actinopteri > Cypriniformes > Botiidae > Ambastaia > Ambastaia sidthimunki. The sequence goes on from JAZGTK010015709.1 coordinate 2,685, forward strand.
GCAGAGCTCACCAAGTCACAGACCAGAGGCTAAAAACTCTGACTAAAATCAAAAGAATGGGCGTGTTCTTCGAGACTTTTGGCCCATTACATGCACCACAGCCTTGCAGAAACTGAACAGACCCTCGAGTTCAGAACACATGCAGAAGAATTGGCTCCTGCCCCAGCAAAACACTTAACACACACCTGAAACACAGAGCAGACAGGAGACAGCATCCATCAGTGAAGACTATCAGAAGATCTACTGATGCTTTCATTCAGAAAGAATGTCAAACATCCTGCTTATCATTTTCAGATTTTACTTTTTTTTTTTGTAATTTAAAATGATTTTACAAATGTAAAGCGTTATCGTACTGCATATTGCAAATCGCATTATGTATCAAGTTATTGCATATCGCATATTTCTTCAATAAACTGTAACGCTGTATCTGTAACAGACTCTGATTACAGCCACAGCATTTTCTATTATTAGTCACATTAAATACAAACTACTAACAAAAAACTCTGTCCAGTTTATCAGGCGCTTACATTTAAACCAACAATATATTTAAAAGCTGATTTTGCATGATGTAACAATCAAACATGTTTAGGGAGGAAAGAGATGATTTTGAATTTCAAAATCTTCATCTTGCATTTAAGGGAACCAAACCAGTTCTTGTTTTGAAGCTGGCAGTCCAGCGACACCTGACAGCCCGGTCCCCCAGTTCTACTGAAGTGTTACCAACCCAATCTACACATAACTAAGTCTTTATGTGACCTTTGTGATCTGTCAGTCTATACATTCAGTATATTTAACCGTGTTCAGAACGTCTCTGTGAAATACATGTAGAAAACACAGGTGCCTGTAGATCGGTTCTGTCCATGTGAATCTGAAGAACATCTGCTGACTTCAGTGGAAATTCAGCTCAGAAGATGCAGTACAGACGGTCACCTGCACCACTCGACTCAAGTAACTCTGAGCTGAAAGAAATCCTTGGAAACTCTCGTGACTCCCTTTGGCTATAAAAAGGCTTGCCAAACTCCTCCCCACAGAAACAACAAACAACTCCGGCTGCGCTCAGAATCCAGCCTGCAAAGATCATCCGTCCACACAGATCATAGAAATGCTCCGAGATGTCAAATTATGTGGATTGTTTACATGTGTGAGATGTTAAATATGTTCATGTTAACTGTCTTACATCACAAGGTTTCCACATCCAAACACACAGCTGTTTAGAAGGTCAGAAAGATTTGGCGAGTGTAGGGAATATAAATGTCTCAAGAACACACAGATCTGAGATCAATAAATATAATACGACTTTAATACATTTGGATTATTTTGAGCTATTTAGCATACAGAAGGTCTTAGATCTATTAACCTGTATTCGTATAAACTTTAAGAAGTTAATATGAAAACAAACATAGGACAAGTCAGGCCAGGAATCTATTCCAGAGGTTTAACACAGATCACTCTGGATATTTTCGAGCGGGTTTCGCCGTGCTTGAAACCTAGAGATCAGCCTGTCTGGACAGCATTACTGACCGTCACAAACGCCCCGAAATGCTGTCTGTGTAGACAACTTACTAGGTTTTGACACACAGCCTTTCTCTCACTTTCTGAAGTTTTTCGGCATGTCGGGCCCGGCGTTAGCCAACACTCAGCTTCCGCCGGTACAAGACCACACGCTTGACACTTTCATAAAACCTTAACTGATGTACATGTGCAGCAAACGCACTGCATGCAGAATGTTATATGTGAATAAAATAAGGTAGAAAAATTAACCAACACTGACTCAAAACAGAGAAGGGGCAGTAGGCTAATGCTAAGCTTACAGAGGCACACAGCACAGATACGCACCGATTAAAAGAGCGGAGCATCCACAGAGACCGGCATGAAGACTTACACACTCACCGGACTGAGACAGAGAAACAGCTCTGTGAAGAATAATGTGTTTATGACAGACTGACAGGCGCGCACAGACACCATCAGACTTCACTTAGTTTTCAAGATGGCGGCGTTATCAACTTCAACATGCCCAACCCCCATCTGAGGTCCAGCAGCTGTCAATCAAACCCAGCGCTGCGCTCTGATTGGCTACAGCGCGTGTGAAGAAAAGCGTGTCTTTTGTGTTTCGGACAGGGCGTTGTGAATCTGAAAATTACAAACATCCTTAAAATGAATTAGAATCGTGTGCTATTTCATTGATGCTATGTTATTGTTAGATATTACACATTTAGGCATTTTTGAAATGAAACAAAACCATTGGGCACGCCCACACCGGCGTACACCAGTAGTATTTTAGGTCGATTTAAAATCTCTCGTCTGATTGGTTGAAGCAAACGTCGAGTGCGATGGCTGATTCAAAACTAAGTACGGCGAGATAAAAACGCACGTATTGCTTTATCTTACCTTTATTGTGATAGTTTGTCATAGCGTCTCTTGTGAAGACATCTTACATTTCAACGTATCCAAAACACAAAGCCAATACCTCTTTTATTTCTTTTAAACGTCACACAAACCAACCTAATCGCATCGTCGCTTAACTGGCTCTTTACATTTAACGCCCTAGCAACAATAAGACGTCACAGTGATTGACATGGCGGTTGACCAATCAGCTACGAGTGCGAAAACCACACATTAGTGAACGGAGCATCCCAATCAGGGAATTTTTTCTAAAACAAAATGAATGTAATAAAATTAATTACATAAAAATGTAGGTTATTTAAACGTATCGCTTTACATTTTGCTATAAAACACAAAATGTAACACAAAACAACATTTTCTAAATAGATCCTGATCAGTTATATTACATATTTAAGTATAAAACTTCTGTCATTTAGGAACAAGTTACATTCTTAAAATATGGCTGCAGTTGCAGTTTTAATCTGTAAAAAATCAAACGTGTGCATAAGATTACCTGACAAAATATCTGCCTCCTCTAATGTCACAGACATGATGCTGATCGAATGTTTTCTGGGTTTTCAGAGACATGCTGTAAAGTTCTCATGTCTCATCAGAGAGACACATCCAGATTCAAGACATCTTACACAAGACTCCTTAATATCTCTGACAGTAACCGTCAACAGTCAAAGACAGTTTGATGAGTTCATATGAATTTATATTAGAGTCACTGCTTCATGCTAACAGAGGCATTTGATTTTAATTAATTTTAATTAATAGCCATAAATAAATACATAAATGCAATACAATAAATTATACATATAGTCAGTGCAAAAACTCTCACTGTCCTTTTTCACTGGTTCTAAACTGAAGACTCAGTATCATAAGACTCAGAATTCAGTCCTCAGGTCACGTGTAAGCATGTTGTCCTGTTATATCCACAGTGTGTTGTAGCTAAAATGTTACACAGATCATAAAGACAGAGAGACAGATGGACATAAACGGGTGTGGATACTGCCTCCCCCCATCGGCCCAGTCGGGGGGTCTCATAACATGTCCAGGTGGCTGCGGTGTGTCTGCCAGTTTGCACTGCACATTGCTTTTCTAAACCAGGTCTGCCAACAATCTCACATTTATTTAGCACTTAAACGCTCCAGGTGAATCAATAACACATTTGTAAAATATATGATTTTCTGCAGGTAGTCTGTTTTATCTCTGAGCTTTGAGAACGGTCTTATTCTCCTGAAAACAGAGACCCACAGTCAACTTTCTACATATCTTAAATGTGCTTTTGTAAACAGAAATAGTGCATAAGTTAAATAAATTAAATATACAATCAATACAGAAACATTAAGCTTACATACAAATATGGTTCCATAAATATATTTTAACAAACAACTAAGAAACAGCAAACTCTTGACAAATGAAAAGTTTAACACACATGGTGCTACAGAAGCAGATTTAACATGACTGACACAATTGTGCCATCTGGTGCAGATTTCAAGACACTACAATAATAGTTACAAGTTGCTTACATGGAATTATAATGTATCGCTTTAAAATTAAATAACATACCATTTAAACATATTTACAACTGAAGGTCAATAAAAAGGTTAATTTTTATTAATTTTAAAATTAGTAACTGTTTTTTCAAACATCACCAGACTGTATAAAATATATATTGATTCAAAGTAATTAAAGTAACTTACAATAATGTGGTTTTAATTAGAAATCACATTCCGGTTACAGATGCATTTTTGTTTTAAATATTAGTGGCTTTTTAAAATCAAGTTCAGCATTTTCATGAAGAATCAATAAAAATGCATTAGGGCTCCGTACACGGATACTTTCAACATCTTACACAGAACAATTCTTTACACAGCCGCAGACTTTCACATCTTCCATTGTGTTGCTCTTCAGATGAGTGTCATGTAAAGTCAGGTGTTACAGGCCATTTCTAATACACAACACCAATATTAGCTGTGAATATTTTAATGCTCTGTCACCTTGCAAAAGAACAAAATAAATACTACTAATAAAAAATTAATTTGTCACGTTACAATCTAACAGAGAACAGAAAACAGTGAGTGTTGGATTAGTGGGGCTGAGAATTACAGGAACATTTGTCAGGGACATTTTAAGAGCTCTTATGAAGTGTTTTAAAGATCTCCTGTCACAACATGAAATTACACTTCAGTGTTTGAAGAGTTGAGAAGGAAGTTGAGGCAGGACTCACGCTGGGCTTGACTAGCAGTGTACAGGAGAGAAGTGGGCGTGCATACTGGCCTCTGCTGGTGTTCACTGCACACTCTCAACAACATTTACACCCTGCATATGTCTGCATTTTATGCTGCCATGTTTGAAAGAAGCAAAAAGGCACAGATATAAAACTGAACATACTAATGTTAAGCAAAAACCTTTTCTGATTTCTCCACTACACCAAATGCCACATATAAACACACAAGAACGTCATGTGTGACCTCTGCATTTAACCCATCCTTCGTGAGGAGTGAACACACACTGCAAGTCATGAACACACACACACACACACTGGAGCAGTGGGCAGCTATCACTGCAGCTAACCCTAACCCTAACCCACCGCTCGAATTGAACCAGCAACCTACTGATTACAAGCCCGACTCCTTAACCAGCAGACCACAACTGCCCCCTCACTGTTACAACATTGACAATAATCACATTGTACTTTTCAGGCAGAAGAAATGTCTTGGTTAGATGGTAAGAGGGCTAACAAACACAACATTTACAACTAATATGTAGGGACAAAGCACTTTCTATTTCTGCTCATATTTCTAGCAGAAAACATAAAAAAACAAAGCAATGATGGATGAAGTCATCACATAATAAAACTGATAGATGCACGCAATGCTTGCAGACATATATAATTTTCTATAATTTAGAAAATCTATTCATTCCACAAATTCCAATATAAAAACTTTAAATTAGTCAAGAACTAAAACCAGAAACACCTGCCTGTAAAATCACCTTCACGTAAAAAAACGTGACATCTAAGACATATGTGCTTAGATTTACATATATATGATAAAAAAACATTTCAAACTTACAGGCAGCAGTTCTGATGCGGTGCTACACAAATGAAAACAGCCAAAAGTCTAATTTACCAAAATTCATTTAGTGTTCTTTCTTCAAAATGGATTATGAGCTCAAAAATAAAAAAAATCAAAAGAACTCTGTACAGATGAAAACCAGCGAGTCTGGCTTGACAAAATAACAATGAACCCAATGATCCTCAACTCATGTAGAAACCCAGCTGCTGGATTATTTCAGTAGTAATCTTTAGTAATAGCAGGACGTGAGAATGACAGTATTCCAGCGGAAAACATGGAAAAGAACATTAGAGACTCAGAATGTGACGTGCCACTGTCTAGCACTCACTGCTCATGGGCCAAAGCGCTTCACTTAGGGGCCGTAAACATTATGGCATAGAGTTTGCATTCTAGATTTTCAAAATAATGGTCTTTCATTCAGCTCTTTACTTTCTGTCAAGAGTCATTATTTTCCATTTCAGGTCATGTCTGTGGATTTATGTCTTCTGTTGTATCATTCATAAACACACGGGACGTGCAGGATTCATTTCCTCAGCATCCAGAGCTCGTGTGGAACATGAGGGTCCTCAAGGCTGGTTGTTAGGCTGACGTGAGGGCCTAATGATGGAGAAACAGAACTAAGAGCCACAGGATATTACAAATTTTGCAGTAATGACATTTTTGCTCCTGATTGTGTTCTCAGAAAGAGCCAGACGCAGTAGATCTCTGAGGACTCTCAAACCGGTGACACACAGCCTTAATTACCGACCGATTGCATGTTAGATGTCATTGGAAAAAGAAGTTTTAAAAGGTTGCTTTATACGCAGAAGATGCTGTTGTTTGTGACGTTTGACATTTAAAAAGAAGTTTTACCTTTTTAAAGTAGTTGGTGCAGCAGCAATAAAACAGAATGTTGCCATAATTGCAGCTTCCTTCAAACTTCTTTCTGCATTTGGTTTCGAGATTTTTCCAATGAACTTTTTCTTGATTCATGTATGTGATCATCTATTCAAGGATACATTCAAGATTCTCAAAATCTGCTTGTTCAATGGCGACATTTCTGAAAACTATTTGTTTAAAAAAAGATTTGTGGCACAAAAATCAAATATTGCAGATGCTTGAAAAATCCAGTTAAGTATTTTTTCAATGTTGTTTAAATTTATTGCACAGAATCATACTGTTGTGTGTCACGTTTCTGCGGTACAAATATTCTTATGTATTCATTCAATTGAATAATTGTATTGTTATATTTTGTCATGATTTAAAGTGACACCAATCACAGAACACACTGAATAGATCAGATGTATTTATGAGCAGAACAGTTGAATCAATCAACAGGTTACATTTTCCTATCAACTCCCAGTCAGATATTATAATATCATGCAGTTATACGGCTGATTATAAAAGCTTGTTTTAATTATGGTTTCACACACAGAAAAAGCCTGAATGCAGATTTCACTCTGTCTTGCTCAGTGTGTGTAAATAAACACTAAACCCTCTCAGAGAGAAACAGAGCTGTGTGCTCGTTCATTGGCTGACCAGAATACATGATTACATTTCATTGGCTGTTCTGATCAGCTGACAGGATCCTGTTGCCTGGAAACGTTGTTTCCTACTAAAGCAATCCTTTCTCTGTAGTCCTGCCGTTTGCTCAAAGTGCCTGACACATAATTATATAAACATCACTGATAATGTTTAATACGGCTGATACGGTACATAGTAGCTATTTACTTTTTGTGCAGTAGAAATAAATAATCTACATTTCAACTATTTTAGGAGTGTCATTTTGTGTTAGATAACAGCTGTCTTTCATCAGAAGTAAAACTAGACTGACTACAGACACCATAAAACAAATTTCAGCTTCATCTTTAAGAATCACACAAATTGTAAATCTGGTTTCCGTGGAAACCTTTCAGAGCCAAACAACGGAAGCCGGGAAAAAGGACAAGTGCAATATGCCTTTTTTTTGTGAGTGAGTGTACAGGTTGTCATGAGACTCTTGCATCTCCTTGTATAGTCCTCAGTACAAACCCCCGACCGCAGGGCTTGCAAAACACCCCCTCAAACACGTATCTGACCAAAGTGTTTACTGTAAATTCCCTTTCTTAGATTTTCTTTATCAGCAAAGACATTTATATGATGCAAACCTTTTTGCTGTTTGTAGGATAGATGATTCTGGACACAGACCCTGAATGATTTCTTCTGGTAGATTGATATATTAAATTTGACTGTGTGCTGATAATTTATTGTGATGTAGTTTAATAAATTAATGCTGCATTTTACCATTTTACTGATTTTGCAGAGCTGAATAAAGAATCTCACTACATGAATGTGTGTGTTATTTACATAAAAACACTTTTTGTCTTGTGTTGTTGTAATGGTGGCCACTCTGCACACTATGTTTGCTTTGGGCCTGTTTTGTTTTTGGCTTGTATGAATTTTGAATCTTAAGTATTTATGGGGCTCCAGGGGTCGGCGTGGAAAAGGAAGCAGGATAATGTGTAAAGCTTTCCAGAGGATACAGCTCAGTTCAGGTCAACAGAGATTCAAGCACAAGTTTGGAAAGAAATGGTTTCACCACTTTATCAAAACACTCTTTAAAGTGAAGGAAAGTCGAGTACAGCAGACACACTCACAGAGAATTAACCCTTCACCTCTTGTGAAAGCTCAGGAGATCTCAGCAGGGGTCCGTGTGCCAACAAACAAACAAACAAATCAACAAACAAAGGTTAGCAATTTATACCAATAAAATACAACGATGAATATATAAAAATACCTTGTTAGAGGACTTTTATTATGAAGGCTGGCATGCTCCGCCATGCAGTGACGTCACAGCGAAGCAGTCGTTTGAAAGGCCACCTGCAGGGCCGCAGCCAGTCTTTAAAGGGACAGACAGCAGATGCGCGGGATGCTTTTGTCTGCACATGGCAGAAGACTGACTGTCATCTTCAGCGTTCTCCAGACCTTCAGCAAAGACACGTAAGACATCTTCATTTCTGTTCATGAGATTTAAGAGAGACGATGTGAGCCGAAGACACAGTGCTGAGATGAGACTGAGATCTTTAGCTTTATTAAATGATGACATCTAGAAACATGTGAAGGTGTGATATGATACGATCATGAAATGTTCTCTTTAAAAATTAAATCCAGAAAAAACATTATATCACTGGTTAAGAGAAATGCTTGGAATGTTTATATCAGATGTGCCTTCATCAGTTCTGAAGTCCTGCAGATGTATTTGTACATTTAAAGCAAACCGTGTATGATAAATGTTTGTGGTGAAAGTTAGAGAGGAAGATGCTGGTCCAGATCAACAGGTAGCGACTGAAGCAAGTGACTGACTTATTATTTGCTCCATTATCTCCATCTGAAGCCTTTTTATGAAAACAACGGTGGATTTTGAGTTAAAAGATGGTTCAGAAACAGCAGCATTATTTATTAGTATTAATTCTGTTCTCTGCTCCATTCAATCAAAATAATCTTATTCAGCCGATCAATGTTTGTGTAGAAGTTCTGCTGATGTTTAAGATACACAATCTCCAGCTGAGCTACAGTTACATTCAAGAGCTGTTTATTATAGTTGTTATTATTGTTGTTTATTATAGTTAAACGTGTTATTAAATCTAGTGTCCGCGCAGTCTCATCTTGCTGCCATTCACTGAAATGTGAGTCAATGGCAGTTCAATGCTTTCAGTGGGAATGAGTTTCATGTCATCAGGTGGGCTTGTCTGTGCTTGTAAAACATCATCATGTATGTTATTTACACATATCGGTTTAAAATAACTCTGGCTTCGCCAATATAATATCGTGGTTTTCCTGGGCAAACATTTTGAACAGAAGCAAATTGTATTGGACAAAAGCAAAGATGGCTCAGAACAAAAATTAACAAAACGAAAGTAAACTGACAAAATCATTAAACACAACATGCTTGAATTTCACTCACGAGTTACTTTAAGCATCAGTGACCGGGCGCGCGTGATCTTCCGGCGGATCTGCGGAGGTTTCAGCACCGCAGCGGAGGAGCAGCTCCAGCGCCGCCGCATCAGCGGACACGCCAGCGGCCTCCAATGTGAATCATTCATCTGGAAGTAAACGCACTGATGTTAAATCTCTAACACATCAATACAACTCAATACACCCCTCATTTCATCACTGCAAACGGTTCATTCTGATGTTGTGTAGTTAAGATCACAACATATTGGAGCTTATAGAAATAAGATTATGAGCGCTGAGTTGTTCAGACGTGTTGCAGCTAGAAGTACAAACACATTGAAACGCGAATCTCGTAGTTATTTATCATGTGTTGAACAGACGGAGGCTGTAAATGAAATATGCGTGAGGAACCTGCGAGAAACTGAACAGATGCTCACAAGCACCTGCTAGATGCGTTTAAAGCGCATCTTCTCACATCCTCACAAATATTACACAGATTTGATCTCCGAGGACACAGGAAACCCAAAGAAACCGCTTTAATATGAACTTTTCCGCACTGAACTCTTTCGTAATGCTGAACACAAACAGCCATGACAAAAAACATCAAATTCAGTTTGAATCAGACGATCTCGATTATTAAATGAAGTTAAACACGCAGAATGATCTGAGGTGACGCGTTGAGCCTGAGGACACATTTACACAGAAACACACACATTTCAGTCCCGCTCTGTATGTCGCAGGGGGGTGATGGGGGGGTTAAATNTAATGGGGGTGATGTGGCGGGTGGTTGTGCTCAGAGCAGGTGTTCAAACAAATGGATGCGCAATTAATGCAATTACAAGCAGCCTGGTTACCCAAAATCCCCACATCTGCCTAAAATACGACATGTTTACTCTTCAGAGGAAGATAAGTGCACAACTTCTGTCTCCTGCCTTCATCTCTCTCAACAGATAGGAGCTGTTCTTTAACAGTACACAATGCTGACAAACGTTATCAGCTAGTGACTGAAATGTATAGATCTTA
>JAZGTK010015710.1:0-13084 GCA_036877625.1 Ambastaia sidthimunki
CACATGTTCAAAAGTGTAACTTTTACAAGTGGTTTCAAAAGTGTACTCAGTTATTGTGTATTTGGTCACACAATATCACCATGTGAGTCTGTTTTGTGTTGTGTGATGTTGTTGACAATGAGACAACTTTTATTAATCTTCATGATTAGTGTTCATAAATGTTGTCTCATCTTTACTGTAATATTCTGCAACTCTTTGGAAATGTTTATGTACCGTTGGAGTGATCTGTGTTTACTTTACAAACTTTATCATGGTGTGTACCACACATTCACTATGCAACATTATTTATTTGTACATCTCATTTCAGTAGAAACGTTTGATTTATGACTTACAGGCATTTACATTTTGTAATAAAGCAATAAGCTACAAGAGGCCGTGAGTTATGATCATTTTACCATGAGTGTTCTTAGGGCCGACATGAAGCTGAACTCATCGTGATAAAATCATTATAACACTCAAGTGGCTTATTGCTTTAATAAAATGGTGATATAAGCTATATATTAATGGACTAAGTAGTTACATTTAATAATCTGATTAAACAATTAATGGAAGAATATAGGTCATTTATTTAACTGTTTGTGGTTGCTAGATAACAAAGAAAATTGGGGAATGAATACTGGATCTAGTATGTCAGGTGTGGCTTTATATTGCCAACAATTTCCAGTGTGTCCAATCAGAATTTAGGGCCTGAACTATATTTTAATATGTTAAAAACATGGCCACCATCTAGTGGTGTGATTTTACCATGACGGCTCTGTATTGTCCTTTTGCACCTTTCACTCAGAGTACTGTAACAGAATCAGAGAGAATTCTGGGTAAATTGTACTTCACTACTCATGTAGTGTAAATCTTCACTGCACATTAAAGAAAGTGCCTTTAATATTACACGTGTCAGTACAGTTTTGCTGTCATAGCATTTTACACAAAACCCACCACATGAATCATTTTAATAGTAGTTACAGCTTTTTGTAAAAGCAGAAATTTGGGTTTACATGAGACTGAATAACTATGTGTTTAAAGGAACGTACTGTATGTAAGAATACATTCACTCCTGTGATTGTTTTTATGGGGTAGAACTGTCACACACTGTGACTGTATCCTGTGACATTTTGCATGAGAAAATGGTTTTGTGTGTTTGTGCCTAAAAATTCCTTCTAAAAGTTTGTTTTTCAGGATTTTAATGTTTTTAACAGTACGTCAAAGACAGAAGTGTTATTTCTGACTGTTCACTCATCTTTTGTGAGTTTTTGTCTCTATCCATTTATAAAACTGTTTTCGATTGTTTGTATTGTCTGTGAGGTTTGTATTATGAAAGACTGAGTCACACAATTCCTACACAAGCCGAGACTCAATTTATGATGTTTCTTTAGGAGATTTTCATGAGAACTAATGATTAAAGAGAACATGGTTCCTAAAGAGGCAGTTCATCTCAAACACATGCCATTAGTTCTAGTTCCAGATTAAATCTAACGTTACGCTTTTGGATCTCAAACAGGAATTTTGGAAGTACATTTCTGAATGACTGACTTGGAGAGTAAAAAACGTGATACTCTGGAAGCTAAAGGGTAAAACTAAATTGTTCTTGAAATAATATTTATTAAACATAGAACACAAACCTGCTGAAACGCTGGTGAGAAAACTGTAGAGATTACAGGAGCATCTAAACTAAATCTACACTTACATCTCAGTCTGTCTCAGATTAACTCTTATAAACACTAGATCAATGTTCAATAAAGACACAGAAAAGGAACTTTTTTTCTGTTATGTGTTTAATATTTTATCCTTTATCAATGACATTGCTTTCGATAAAGATCAGTTCACATTTTAGGTTCATTAATGCAATAAAAGGTTAAATAAAACCATATACAATTCACAGACTTTCTCACCATTTGACAGCTTATGGAAACTTGAACTTTCAATTTGGTTTGTCAAAATTCTGATGTTTGTCAATTTCTTTTATTTGAATGACAAACAGAAACAAACAGAAATGTCTCACATATATCATTAATATTGCTAGTTTACAAATGAGCAGATTCATAAGACTGACTCATAAGTGTATTTCTGTTTGGAAATGTGATGACATATACAAATGCATTAAAGTCACAATGTATTGTGTTTAATTCAGTAAAGACAGCATGACAATGGCAAAAATCTCTAGTGTCACAACCAGCCTAATAAAAACAGACAGATAACTATTCTTTACATAGTTGCCTTCAATGTGACCAAGTTTACTTGAACTTGTAAAACTGATTGCTATGGCAACACAAAAACAAAGATCATGAGAGGACTGGGGATGTGTACAGAGTGTTTTTTTAATGTCTCATAATTTAAAGGGCAGATAAGTTAGCAGCTGGTGAAATAACATATTTCTAGAGAACTGCTAGTAAGCATTGCTAGTGAGATTAGCTAACTGATGTTTAGACAGAATATATTGCATATAATACAGCAATAACTGTAAGCTAACTAGCACACTTATAAAAGTATGACCTTGGTTTCAGGAATTATATACACTACAGGAATCATACTATGTAAGAAAGTTAAATACTCTTGTGCTACACAATAGATGAATTTCCATTGTAGATGATCAATAAACATTTGTAATTAGATAATGTTATTTAAAACCTTTAACAGAAGCACTAACATGCTTCACATCTTCACTCTAATCCAACCAAAGTATTTTACACACATCTTTTAGAGGGGAGCTTATATAGTTATTATACAATTAATAAACAGACAAACAGACATTCTGATTATTCTTTGCATAGTTTCAGAGATTTATGAATGTTAAAAATCACAGTATTGTTTAAAGTTTTGAAATTAAAGACAGTGATATCTTTTTTGCAATCCTCTGAGGTCATCTTGTCCTTGATTAGTATGTCTGAAGAATTATTGTCACATTCTATAATCAATCATATATATGTATATATGTATGTATATATGTGTATATACACACACACACACACACACACACACATATATATATATATATATACACACACACACACACACACACACACACATATACTGTATACACACACACACACACACACACATATATATATATATTACATACATATGAGGGCTATGCTGAAGCACCTTGACATTTGTGAGCTGTAAGTGCGGAAACAAAAGATTAGCCCCCGTCTCTATTTCACACCAGGATGTTTAGTTCAGTTACACAACACTGCAGTCCTGATGAGTTTTATGGCTTTAGTTTCTACAAGGTAAAAGTCACTTTGGCAACCATAAACAAAAACAAAACTTAATGTCAGGTTCTAACAAAACTTCTGTTAGTTATAAGAGTTTTATTTCTACAATAAAAACACCTAGTTTTAACCAAGTAAACATTTGTCATAAGCAGCTTTCATTTTTGTCTGTCGAAACAAAACAAAACTGAGCAAACAAATCAAAATCATTTTAAACGTGTGAGGAATTAGATTATTTGTTTGAATAAACTGCTCTGTACCGTGGAAATCTAGCCTGAGAGATTATTAATGAGACAGTAATATTACATCATAACAGAGATGAGATGATTCAGAAAAACTGCTGAATTTCATTTTCAGATTCTTAAATCAGCCACTGATTTATCCACAAATTTCTGCATATCCTGCCTGTTACAACAAAGGTCACATAGAGATGATAAAAATATTTGTTTTATCTGACCGCAAACATAATGATGCCAACATGATCTTCTAATGTGTTTAACAATCCTCACGATTCCAACAACAGCATAAAACTGCCACTGCAGCGCTTTCGTTAACTTTTACTAACTTCCGCTAACTTAAAATAAACTCCTGAGCGTAACTAGCAAGACACATGGAAAGGTACTTACATATAAACTAACAGTGTCTACACGCATACTGAGGTCTGCACAGAAGGTTTAGGTGACTCAAACATCAACAAGAAAAGAGAAAATAAACATGAATTATTTGTAAGGCATTCCCTGCCTCTCAGAATAAATAAATAAATTCTCATGAACGCTGAATTTGCATTCTAGCCGACACTAAAAGGTGCGGAGAGGTTTTGTCCGATAAGCGTTCATTTGAATCTCTCATTCCGACCAACAACAAAAAAAAAAGATGAAAAGAGCTTAAAGAAATGATATGGACTGAGTGAAGGAGAACAAGGACGAATCTCAAACATCTCTCCATCTTTCCGACCAAATCAGTAGATGTCTGGAAGTTCCGCGTACCTCCTGTCAAAGTAACCGCTCTTGTAGATCCAGTCTGCAGATCCGGTATAAGGATTTTTGTCTTGCTGGAACCATCTGAAAAGATCACCAAAATTCTGGATCAACATTAACGAATCAAACTTTGAGAATATAAAGGATAATGGAAGAAAATTGTTATTCAAATCCCTGCAGACAAAGTCATTTTCAGCAATGATGAATAAACTTATCAACAAAATGACCAACAATGAGCTTATACGATGTAGTAGCAAGTGAGTGTGACTTCAACTTTATTTTTAATTGACTGTGTTTTATAGCTGAATTCCTGGTAATAACAACCAATAATCTTTATTATTTACCAATACACTAATCAGTTTTTTTATCATACAAATGGGAATCTCAGAGATGAGTTTTTGCAGGTTCTCAGAGGTTAAGCTAGATAACATGTGCTAGCTACCAAACATCAGACAAAAAGATCCACCTTGTAGACCATTCCTCCTCATCTTTGACACGCTCTCTTCTGGCTGCTCTCTGCTTCTCCTCCAGTCTCTCCTTCTCTTGACTTGCAAGGTCTGGAATTTAAAAACAGGTTCTAATTTCTACATTTTTAGAGGAACATCAAGGAACCTACTTAATGGACAGATGATAACAGAATAGACCAAAAGGTCTGCATGTGAGAAAGCGAGATGGTTCTCCATACCTAAATCACCATTCTCCATCGCTCTGATGTCAGGTCTCAGGCGGCAGTCTGTTGGTGCTAAGCCTCCAGCCATGCCGGGCTCCAGCTCATTGAGTGCCATTGCAAAGCGGGTGAAATTATACATCTGAAAGAATCGGTGAAGACAGTTCAAACATTCAGAATGAAACAGAAAGATGTCAGGTGATTTGCTGTAGGCACCTGTGAGGAGTTTGGGGGTCGAGGGGCCACTCTCCACAGTAACCTGCTGCCTGGGATCATGGTGACGGTCTCCTGGACCTCTGGCATCTCATCTTCATCATCAACTCCTGAACTCTGCTCCTACACACACACACACACACCACCACCATTAAACTTTATCAATATGAGAACCATCAAACTCTTGAAGCAAGATTAAAAGAGCACCAACCATTGCAAGAAAATGCAACATTTGGTGAGAAAATGCAACATTTTTTAAGAAAACACTAGCTAATGCGTAAAAATGCAACTATGGTGAGAAAACGCAAACATATTTTGTGAAAGGGGCTCCACAACTCTGAACTCATGCAGACAGTCACACATGGTGCTGTTCTGATGATGTGTATTGAACAGAACAGAAATACATTATTTCTTCATTAATGCTTTTCACCTGCTTGTGTTTCTTAGACTCTCCTCCGCTTTTCTTCTCTGTCTTCTTATTGGTTTCATAAACTTTTGGCCGAATGCTGTACATGCACTCGGTCCACTTCCCGTACATAACCAGATGCTTTTTCTTACTGAAACACACCAACAAACACAAACATCAGTTTAAGAAACATCTAAACGCTGTATTGACAAATACATCAAAAACATTTAAACACAATCTACAACTTGCACATTTGAAATACGTTCAGTGTTACAGAGACAGTAAGCACAGCTCAGCAGGCTGTGGGCCAGATTTACCCCATGACATCTGATACGAGTGACTGCTCACCTCTTGTCCTGAATATGTCCCTCTACTCGGTGCAGCTCCTTGCCAAACATGCCACATGGCTTAAAATTCAGCACACACTTGTCCCCAGTGCTAAAACGAAGAGAGAAAAGACAGCACAGTGCAAACACTCAACAATAATCCAGTGTCTTATTAACTGTACGCTGTACATAAACTCTTCTACAGACGCTTTTCTATGAAAACACAAGCATGTTCCTACAGCGTGAGTCAATGATACAGGCTCGTGATACCTGTGGTTAAAAATCTCCATTGTCCCGTACTGCTCGATCCACAGTTTTCCCAGGATAACATTATGCACACAGCACATAGGGTTTGTCCAGGTGTAAGCTTCTTTGTGCCTGTAAAACAACAGATAGTTCAGTCAGATAATTTGTGGTCAAAACAAACCACGCTGTACATCACTGAAACAAAATTTACTTGGATAGCTCGAGCGTCATGGTGCCCTTAGGCTCCGCCTCCACACTCTTCCCCCAGAATTTGAGTTTGGGGTAGATAGAGCCATGGAAGGAGAAATCCTGATTCAGCGACTCTGCGTAGAAGGCACTGATTGGTGGATGGTGGCTCACCTGTTCTGAGATCATGCGGTATCCCTCATCCTCCCTGAATTAGTTAGTTTGCATATTAATTTTGAAGCACACACATGTATTTAGAGTCCAGCAGGTGACAGTAAATAAATGTACGTTTACCTCGTGAGCTCGTATGTCTCTCCTAATAAAGGGTTAAAAGGTTTTCCGGTTCTGTCCCATTGCGACGCAACAGCAGAAACTGCAAATGCAGCGACGAACTGACAAACAAAACACAGCAGTCTAACAAACATTCCTTAAGTCCTGCAGCACACACACACGTGATGAATGAGACACTGACCTGCATTCGCTCTATAGAGTCAGAAAGTGTACAAGCTTTATGGATGAGGTACGTATGTTCCATGTATTCTGTAATTCTCTGCAAGAAGCTCAGCGGTTCGTTGAACACAATAGGCATTGTTATCTTCGACAGCTCCTAAAGAGACGAGACAAATGAACAACACAATACCATCATCTAAATGATGTGTTGATTTTATGTTTTCATTTGTGTTTTTGGTGAATTGAGTTTGACTTCGGATTAAACTGCCATTTACACTTTGTTTAGCAAATGGTTTCAAAGTGGTTTCATGCGCTCACCATCCCAATGCATTTCTTCAGGAATCCCCATATGCTGAAGTCATTCCTGGAGATCATGGGTGCTGGGAGCGTTGCTCTGAATACAGACACAGGCATAAACACATTACACCGGGATTCAGTTTTCCGCTCCTGGATATTGTTTTACACTCACCGTCTCTTCCAGACTCCGTTCTCAGGCGGCACGTTGCCGTTTGCCGTCTGGTTGCTGGTGTGGACGCAGGCATCTTTAAAGCTGACCTCACACGAGTCGTCCGATTCCAAACCTGACACAGGAGAAAACATTGATCATTAGGGTTACACAGCTAACAGGGAATGTTCTCAGAACATTGGCTTATGTTTTCTAAACGTTTTCTTAAAGTTATCAAAAAAGTTCTCGCAGTGACGCTAGTAGAATTTTTTTTAATGTTATTTATTATTATTTATTATTATCAAAAATGTTATTTAAATTAAAAACGTTTCAATAATGTTCTTATAACCAAACAACATCTAAAACCTGGACGTTACCTTCAAAATAACATTTTTCATGGTGTACCTGTCTCAGCATCATAAAACTCTTCCTCGCTGTTCATGGTCTTCACAGCTGTTGATGTCAATCAGAAGACATCGTTTCTCAGCCCAAATGTTCTGAAAACCAGCAGAGAACGTTACATGTTTGATAATTTAAGACGTTTAACGAACGTGAATGAACTCACCTACAGCTGAGTGTCATATATATATGTCAGGAATACTGAGGCTAAACGGTACGATGCCGACTGCAGCTTTAAAACAGCTGTACAACACCAAACGCAAAGCAGTTTCAAAAATGACTGCCAATATAACAAAGACGCTCCATGCAAAACACTAGGAATGAGGTAAAGCAAAACAGATTTACTGTAACAAGGTGACAGCTATCTCAAATTCAAATACTCCAGGTGGTAAATAGTCCTCAGAGGATGTTTTGGCACATATAGTCCAGTTTTGTAGCACACAGATTAGAAGAAGCTCAGCTGAGTGGAGTGTAGCGATGATGGTGGTCAACCACAGACTTTGAATCAGAAGAAAGATAAACTCTGGACTCTCGATATGAAAGCTAGCAGACACTAAACACAGACACTGTTTTATCAATTTGGCAAAGCCAAGATTTGAGAGCTTTCAGGATCATCCATAAAAAAACATGTGAAATATTGGAAACGGACACAAACTGTTCTCTAACTAACTCTGTACAAACAATTTAGTGAAAAACAAACTATATCTTTAAGTCTTTCAGATAAACTATCCGCACGGTTGAGGCTTTGGTTATAGTGATAGTAAAGGCGTAAAACTAGTCTAACAGCTCAATGGAAGCTGATACAATGCCACAAATCTACTGTGACCATGACAACTAACTTAGTTGCTGCTGGGTATGAGATGAGTTGAAGGTTTCTGGCCACACAAAAGTGGTGCCAATATAAACTTAAAGATCCCATAGTAACAATTGCTATGGGAAATCAATATTAAATTCATAAAGATCTTCACAATATATACTGATCATTCAAACTTATATGCAACCAAACACACCAACTTTCTCCATAAACAACCCAGCCAGGTACAATACATGCACAGCCATGACAGCCCAGCCAACAGACGAGCGATCCGTGTACCAGAGCAAGCCGACATTTAACTTATGTTCTGTTAGATACACCAACAAACCCTGATGTTAAAATATATCATATATAAAGGCACGTAATATTTGGCTAATGCTGTTTTGACCAGCATTAGCCGCTAGCAATACCAGCAAAGCGGTCATCATTAAACAATAACAAACATCAATATTACTTCACAACCTATTTAATGCATTAAAAATAAATGTAATAACCATTTTTAATAAGCGAGACAGGCTGTATAATGTGCATGTGTCCCGTTACCTTTGAATAACATGCAGCTCGGTTCTCCTGCGGGACAGACAACAAGCGCCCAATCCGGGACGCCTGACAGGGGGCGGATACGTTTGGCCAGGACGAACGTGATTGGATGGCTGCGTGAAACCGACCGTAAAGGGGCGTGGTGACGGATGATTGACAGACGAAGTGGCCAATTGTAGAAGGACACCCCTCTTCAAATGAACGATATTAACCCCGAGAGGAGGCGGGGCTATATTGAAATGACATAAAGGGGTTGATACTTAAAAGGCAGGAATGAAGGTTATTTATAATCGTTATAATAAATATCACTGTCGTCTATAAACGTGTTTGATTTTATGTGATTGTTGTCCAGGGATAGAAATATTAGATTTGGTAGTTATAGTTGAAAGCACATTTAATTACGTTTTAGGAAATTGTTTGCAATGCGAGTTTTTCTTTGTGACGGTGTTGTGCTCGATTTAGACCCCCGGTTGGAGACCCTCCTGCGCGTGCACGCGGACAGTACCACCGTGTTTCCAGTAGATGGCACCTAAAACACGGACAGTTCGGTCAAATGCTTCACTGATCCAAACACCAAACGCTCAATTTGACAAAACCTTATGCATTTTACTGTGGATGGCAGTATAAACTCAGAAATGCAATGCATTAGTTTTTAAACCTTGTCGTAAACAGATGTCCGTGGCGTCTGTTTGTCTGCTTAGATTCAAACCCAGCATGCATTGGTTGAATTTTACACTAAAGTGTTATACTTTACAAAACAAATGTAGTTTATTAATACGAACCTTCTTTTGTAATTATGTAAAAATCAAACATTATTGTACTCAGTATGAGCCATAAGCTACTCTTGTAATGATTATAATGTATTACATTATTGTAATCGACATTTTCATCTTTTCGTAACAAAGGTTCTCACATTTGTTAAAACTGTACATGAAGTAGGTATGATGTCCTGTTTACTGTCTTTCTCATAATATTCGTGGAAACTAATGTTATCACATATTAAAGTAATATAATTATGTTTTGGTAGAGCCCAATGAGGAACAACACTTGAACACTGAAACCTTTTTATAATATAATATGTTTTATAATATAAATAAACATTAATAAAACAATGATCTTACACAAAAATACTCTGAATTAGAGAGAGATGGGCGGGGCTTCTGTGTTGGGGCGGGGCTTTGAGTTAAAGCACGTGGCCACACAGTTGATATTTATTTAACCGGCAGGCTAAGAGCTTTATCCAGATTTAACTTAACTTTACCTCACCTTACACCAACTATTTAAAGAATATCTACGGTGGTGAGAAGATTAAATAACAAAAATAAAGATAATAAAACACAAACAATGCGAGGTTAGTAAGTTAAAAATAACTAGCAGTCTGTAGTCTTTGAGTGTCAACAATGACAAAAACAAAAGTTGACGGCAGCGCTGTGTGTAATGCGCGCTTATCCGGGCAGGATAAACAGCATGGAGACGGAAACAGCCAGCAGCAGTCAGGACAAATCCACCGGCATCATGTGCAACAGATGACTTCAAAACAGCCTCAGGAAAACCACTGCAAAACCATCTCAGTTAGCAAAACCAAAGACATTCATCCTGCGAAATACAAGCGCGCATCGTCTGGCACGTTAAACATCCGTCGCGCAACAAATGGTGGCAACAAGGATATGAAACCAGAGTCCATAAAACGCCCAGAGAAAGTGAATCAGTCATCCTGCAGAAGGAATCGCAGCAAATCCTCCGGGAGAAGAAAACTATCGGATGCCAGCATCACATCTGATGATCTGAGCAAAGACTCCGGCTGCGCAACCGGGAGATTGTCGGACAGCAGCTCCGAGATCTCCGACTCATCCGAGGAGCATAAAGTGTCCATCAATGATCCAGCGGCCAGTTACAGAAGGACCGACGAGGACAGGATGGATGATTTAACCGAGCAAACATCGGAAAACAGAGGAGATGATGGTGTGGTTCATGTGAGCTCGTCCGCTGGAGAGGGAAGCGTTTCTCCTGGAGATCAGAGGTCGTATGTTTCCCTGGACAGCCGCTTGAACTTTTGCGCTTCTGTGGCGTTTTCGGATGTGACTGGAGACTTTACTGATGGGGTCCATGAGGACCTGATGAGAGAGATTGACGATCTGCGATCAGAAAATGAATATTTAAAGGTGAATGTTATTATATTATTGCATGTATCATTTGTCCACGAAATATATTGCGTAAAAGGTTTATAACTTTATTTAAACGCATCGGAAGTAACCCCATGGTTTAAAGGTTGGCATACTCCAGTACACTCAATTATAATATTTAATACTATTAATAATAATAAAAACAATATTTAAATACCCACGTAGACTAAAAATAAACACGTGATACTTTGGCTTAGGCTGTTGGATTTACTCGTAGCGGTTATACTGGACTTTAGGTAATTGGCTTGTGTCACGTCTCATTGAATCTGACAGGAAAAGAGTTCAGGAAGCAGGACAGGTCTTTGCTGTAATGAAGTGTTACGTGATTCACGAGAAAGTAAGAAATCAACACGTGTGCAGATTATGTTTAAAGGCGATAAATATCTCTCCAGTGCGCCACCGCATCCGGTTCATGCGCAAAGCATGTGTAACAGCCTGTAAAAATACATAACAGAGAAAACTAGAACACAAATGTGTTTATTATAATTATTATATAATCTATTTAGCATTCAAAGAGGAAAGTAAATAGTTCATTTTAAAACGTTTATGCAAATAAACTTTCATACTTGTTTGCAATAATATGTATGTTTATGTTTTAAATGGTCAGGATGAGATGGAAGAACTTCGCTCAGAGATGCTGGAGATGAGAGACATTTACATGGAGGAAGATGTTTATCAGCTGCAAGAACTTCGACAGCAGCTCGACCAGGCCAACAAAGCCTGTCGCATCCTGCAGTACAGACTCCGGAAAGCAGAGAGACGCAGCCTCCGCGTGGCCCAGACGGGACAGGTGGACGTGGAGCTTATCAGGACACTGGAACATGACAATCGGGTGAGGAAGTGTTTTGTTTGGCTTTGCTGGTCCTGAATGCATGTGTGTGGGAGAGCTGAGAACTGCGCTTACGAATATTTCTCAAAAATCGTAAAGGACAAAGCAGTTCAGTGTGTCATGGACAGTGAGGGTTTCATTAAATAAATGCTTTCCTCATGATTTTGGTGCAATTAAACTGCAGAACAGCTACAGTGGTGTGTGGACAGGAAAAGCACTTGGGTTTTGGATTCAGTCCAGGGCATTTTTGAGGTACAGGATGTTGATCAGAATTTCTTAACACTTAGTGGCAATGAAATGTTGTTCAGTAGGTCACTATGTGAGTCAATGGCCTGTTTTTATGATTCAGGCGCTGTGGCCTCCGTTCTGTTTGGCAGGCGATCGCTGTAGCTCAGTTTGTGGTGGGCCTGAGCATTTTTTGGTTTATACTCATCAGCCAATCAGAGAACAAGCTTTCTGGGGGAACGTTATAAATTAAAAACCTACAAAACGTCGCTTAAAAAAGTCCCTTTTGTTCCCCTTGTTTATTTCTTGCAAGCATATGTCACAGTTCTCTAGGTTGCCTTTTATTTTTAATATCAATATTGTCTTACAAGCATAACAGTTTTAATTAACCAAAATGTTTGACATTTTAGAAAAGCTGACATGGTTTGTGCAAAACCCAATGATACATAAGATCCCAACATGATGTTAGAATGTTCATGGCCCAGAAATAGTCATTAATTAACAATTTAACAATGTTTAATTTCATATTATTACATTTTTTATTTAAATTAGATTTTTAGTGGTCAATTTTTAAAGTGTTTTTTGAACCCCACAGTATGTAAAACAGGTTGAGTGAATGTGATGTTTGCATGTGTACATGTGTGTCAAGGACTGCATTCAAGAGAGGAAGTTTGGAGCACAGCTGCTAGTGTGTGTTGTGGGATGTTCATGGTCAATCTATTTTAAAGGCATGTGGGAGAAACAGATACTCTCATTTCATAAACTGGGCCAGTGTGGGTGTCCATCACTGCTCTGCTTTTACACTTCATTCTTAAGTTGTCAGCAAACCCCACGAGAACATTGTGCCTCAACATCTTCTTCAGTGTGTCCTCTCCATTCCCATCAATAACATGCAGAGAAATGTTGAGTTTTAGGGGATTTGTTGGAACATGCAGTTCTGATAAACCCAGTGCTAAACTGTTCCTGAGAAGG
>JAZGTK010015711.1:0-13083 GCA_036877625.1 Ambastaia sidthimunki
TGTGTGGCTTTTTGCTCTTTGAGGCAGAATAAAGCAGATTCCTGGGAATCGCCGGAACACCTGACAAGCTTATTTACACTGTAGGAATGACACATCTTCAACTGAGGCATCATTTATTGAAGTGCTCATGATGCTCTGAACCTCTGCAATGCTCTGGGCTTCTCTCTCTTTCACATGGTACATAGTCATCTTCTTTCTAGAGTGTAAATCACTCTCTATCACGCACATACATAAAAACACTGCAAAAATCATTTTCTTAAACTGATTTTTGTGTTTTCTTGTAAAAATAAATGAACCGTAAAAACAGAATACATTTTTTATTTCAAATAATATGACCTTTTTAAAAAGATATATTTTTAATTAAATTAATGTTCTGGGTTCCAGCTAAGCTCAATGAGTAATAGTTGGGCAAAATAAGTTTGGCTTCCTTGTTTCTTTTATCATCCTTTATCTCTTAAAGCATCTGTTGAGCTTAAGCATTGATTGAGCTGAACTGTAATAGTACCCAGAACTTTTCTTTAAGCATAAATCAAACAAAGGTGAAGTTTATGTTTAAAATGAAAAAAGAAAAGCCAATTGTGCAAGAAAAATCTTCTTAATTTTGCAACAAAAATAGGATAAAAAAAATACAAATTAAGAAAATGTTTTTTTTTGCAGTGTGGCCATGCACACACACACGATTTGTTGCAGAGATTAGCAGATTTCTCTGCAACTGGTTCTGGACACTGAGGAAAAGGCCTCTTGGTGACGGAGATTTATAGTGATGTTTTGTTGTCAGAGCACTTGCAGTTAAATTACAGCTGTCCTCTGTGACCACAACAGGAAAGTAGAGACCCCGGGCGATGGCTCCTGCAGGATTGGCTCTTTTCTCACCGGTTCGGGGGGAGAAAGGCATTTTACACCAAGTCACGGTCTGACTCATTCTAACTTAAACCCAGATCTTTTGCCTTAGTATTTCAAAGCTCCCACAGACCGAGCGGTGTGCTAGTGTATCCAAACGAATACCAGCCTTAGATCCCCCAGTTTCATTGTCTTCTTCACAACCTAAGTGTTTTGTTTACCAGCTGTGCTGTTCTCCAGATCTCAGCATTTCCACAATCTAAGGAAGGAGATGAAAGTAAGAATGGAGAGGGATTATTTAACATTATGCTGAGGAAGGAGGACAAGCAAATGGATCACAGTCTTTGTAAACACAAAGAGAAAGGCTTATTTTGGTAGCGTGATTTACTGTGGGCTTTATATAAAGGAGATGCAGGGGGATGTAGAAAGCGGAAAAGCGAAATAGATGGGCAGAGTGCGAGTGGCAAACAGATACAGTGAAACACTGCAAATGGGAAAGACAAAAGAGTGTAAATATTCACTGTGATGGGTTGTGACACCGCAGCCCCTGAAACAGGAATGAGATTATTGCTGTTGAGAGAGCTGGAGATGTTCTCCATTTGTTTCGGCAAACACATTGAAGTGCCGCAGATGGCACTTCCTCATTCTCCTCTTCATCAAAATACAAAGTGACCCCGTCACAGTGTAGATTTTGCTTTGAGTCCCGTCGGGCTGTGGCTGGGCTTTCCTTTGAACACAGGGTGATCTCATTTTACATCACAGTGGCGAACTGTCTATTTGTTTTGATGTAGTTGCTAAGAAACTGTCCCCAAGGACACAGATTCCTAGGTTGGTTTTCATAAAGGTGAGGTGGCTTTATAATGGAGATAAGACAAATAAGCATATGGAAAAACAGAGAGAGAGGCTCAGCTCCCCTTCGCACCATGTGCCTGCCTCTGTTTAACTTGCAGGGCTCTTCATTATGAGCAACATCTGGTGTTTTACAGCGGCATCCATTTATCATTCCAGCACCACAAACAAAATCATTTCATACATGCAAACACACATGGAAATATGCACACAGCGTTTCATTTTCTTTTATCAGATCTATTATTCACCAAAAAAATACACTCTGCACTGAAAACTGCCCTGACTCTGAACAAGTGGATTGTTTAAAGTTTAAACTGTGGATTGTTTAAGTGACAATATAGTTTTCATTAAATTGTAATCACGCAAGCAGAAGTGCTATTGTACTGAATATTAGCACAGTTGCTGATTTTCAATACAACATATGATGTGGATTTTATACAACAGTTCTATAAACATTAAGGACACAGGACACAATATGGCAGGTTATGCATTTTATTTTAGCTTTGTCAACAATACTAGTTCCAGATGTAGCGAACACAAAGTGGAGTGATACAAACATACAAGTGCTGTTGTAAGAAATGACAGCACTCCAACTGTTCAACTGAGTGGACTGCAAATCACTGTTGTATAAACCTTTATCAGTTACAGCTCCCAATAAAGGCTATAGAAAATGAGATACATAATCCAATACAGAGCTCATGCATGGTAGCAAATCATGTAGCATTATTGATTCCATTGGAAAGAAAGTCTCCTATACATTAGCTATACATTACACATATACCATTTGCATTAGAAACCTGAGACACAGATATCCAGCATTTGTTTTAACTTAAATATATCATGTCTACTCTTTTTAACCATGAGATTTGCTGATTGTTTGTGGGCTGTGTAAAATAACCGTAAAAATATTTTGTGGATTATACAGCATTGCTAAGGGCTGCCAGAGTTATATTTAGCCATCTGCCTCATTAACAAATGCACTCATTATTTTTGTTTGTATGTAGCAGACTTTTATGTCATGACCCCACTGTCTCTGGCTCGGCAGGCTTGTTTGTAATACTAAACTACACAACAGGGCATTTACTGGTTTAACCTCTGAACCCGTGACATCATCTATACCCTTAATTACGTTCCCTTTAGCTCAAGTGACCTGTATACAAACATTCCACATATTATTTCATGTCTCCTTGCGATATGTGTGTTGTGTTTTGAGTTATGAATGTGTAATTCAGGTATTTTTAATTATTAACCATACAACTCATGTCCTTTTTTGTTTTTAATGTTTTAATCTGTACAAAATGTGAAGGCATTTTAAAAATGTATGAGTTACTGGCTGCTTTCTACTCATTGTGTACAAAAATAAAAAATAAATTTTTATTTGTTATACACCTTGTCTCATTTGTCTTCTTTAAACAACACCATTCACATGAGGAAATTTAAAGAAAGAAAGTCAAATGGATACTATAATAGGTAGAGATAAACAGAAAGATTATTCTTAATGAATTATTCTTTTAATTGTGACCTCTTCTTTTTCTTTTTATGTTTGCGTTTGCCACTTTGAGTGGATTTTTCAGGCTGTGCAGATGATGGCTCTGTTAATGCCTCAACACCAACCTCCTCTGTCTTCAATTCAGTAGATGTCTGTCTTTTCTCTGTTACACCATCTCCACTCATGTTTCTCTGCTTCTCCAGTCTTTCCGCCTCTGACGCACTAGTGCTTTCGCTTCTGCCTGGGTTTGCAGTAGATCCTTCATCTTTATTGGTGGTCTCATCTCGACCATCTTTTCTCTGTGTAATGTCATTGGTCAGTAGAGCATCCGTAGTCCTGCTATATGTTTCTGACCCTTGACTGCTCTCTGTATCTCCCATCTCATTGTTTTGGACCAAATCCCTGTCTTTATCTACAGCTTTATTATCTGTTTTTGCTTTTTCTTCTTTCGGGGTCAAAGAGCTCTCCTCCTTGTTCTGGCTGTTTTTTTTCTCATCCTGTCCTTCATCTTTATAATCTGCCTCGACACTGAAGCTCTCCTCTGTTCTTCCACTGCCGTCTGATGTCTGTTGTTCTTCGCCTTTGTTTTGAGGTGACACTCCAGCACTGACCTCCCCTGATGACATCTTGCTCTCACACACCTGTTTCTCTCCTTTCTTCTCCATCTTCTTTCCCCTCTTGGTCAGCTTCTTTCCCCACTTCTCCTCTCTGCTGGTCCAGTAGTTTTTGTTTTCGCTGATGCACTTTGCTTTGACTTTCTCTCCCATCTTCTTAATCTCCTGCTTAACGATGGGCTTGAACTTGGGATCCAGATGCAGAACTCTGGCAAAATCTTTGCGAGCTTCATCCTCGTTGTACAAGGCTGCGTGAGCTCTGGCGCGCTGGTACACCGCCTTCAGACTGTCTGCAGCGGATATGAAAGTAAGAGGGGGAAACAGAGTGAAGACCAGACCTGACACATTGCGTCGGATTTAGGATAAATATTTCATGCAAAACAAAACAATGGTCTTCACGCTATGCATTTGTGGGTTGGATGGAGATACCTTGGGAAAATTCAATAGGACAAATGATGCAATTGGTTACTGTAAAGTTAGGAGTAAAACTAGATAAGGTCAATGAAAGAAAATGTAGTATATTAGAGTCTCAGCTTTAGAAGGTTGAGACCACCCACAGTGCATCCACTGACCATCTGATGCATATTAATCACAAATGTTCAAAGCACTTTCTTGATCTAGTAAAAAAAAACTCCATCCATTGGTTCTTAATTATGATCCAGGGAACCCACACTGCTGCAGATGGTGTATGTCTCCCTTATCTGACACATTCAGTTTAGTTCATGGAGTTCTCTGCTAAAGAGCTGATTTGAATCAGGTGTTAAATAATGGACATTTGCAAAATGTGAAGTGCTTTGGATCTCAAAAACCAACAATCATTTAATCTGACTTTATGCCACTAAATGTATTTTATCAGTAGGTGGAAGAAGAGGTAAAACTAACCACTGGATTCATCAAAGTTTGCCAGGTTAGTGGATTTAAATCTTCGCAAGACAATCAGACTTTGAGGCACTTATAAACCAACTTCCACTTTTTACCCTTTCCCCTTTTGTTTTGTGTTTGAAATGTCTGTACTTATATAGCCTACTTGCAGAAATTCTGACTACAGAGTTTATACTACACAGTTTCTGTATTTTTTTTAAATATTTGTAAACTGCTCTGACAAAATTAAAATCAAATTTTTCATTCTATCCTATTATTGTGCTATAATCTATTCCACATAAACCCACCCCTAAATCTCATGTTAAAACAAACTGTGGCTGATCACATTTCAGTCAAATGTTTTGTTGGTCAGAATAAGCTTCATTATGGACTGGGCCTTGTGATGATGAGTCAAAGGTTTTACTATATGAGACACAGTATATCATAAATAACATACCTCGAGGCCCTGTGTGTTTTACTGCAGATGTAAATAACGGAGTAATTAAATGGCTCACTCTGTGTGGTGGTGTTAATCTAAATTCTGTCTTTGTCCATTTATGCAGTGTTGAGTCTCACCTTTATGTTTCTTCAGCAGTTTAGTGTTGAGTTCCACGACTTTACTGTATTCCCCGAGCTCCAGTTTACATTGACTGAGGTTCAGAAGGAGCGGCAGACCAACTTTCTCCAGAGATTCCCAGTCTTCTCCTTTATGTTCCACCTGAAACACACACAGAAAGATAGTGCTCACCCAGCCATGTCTGGACTGCTAAAATCTCCATGGGGATTTAAAACATCTATGTCATTCCTGATAAGCAGTTTTTGTATCCCCAGTGTACGTCGCCTCTGGGATAACGTATGTGTATATATATTTCTGTGAAAGTGTTAGTGGCACTTACCTGTGCCTCCATAAGTGTTGCGGGCAGCTGTCAGGTGATTTATATGCATTTTCTACTATATGCATATCATTGCTATTGGTTGCTAAGGCATTCTGTTCTCTAGGGTGTGGTTGCTAAGCGGTTACTTACTGGACCAAGAGTCCATATCTCTATGATATTTTCATTCCCAGATGGTTCTTACTCTCCTTCAATGTAAGTCAATGGGATCGTTTAACCCATTTTATCGTCCGCCAAGTACACCTCAACAAGCGCATAAATTGAGGTATCATTCATGTCCTCCACACAAATGGTACAGTGTGAATTACATGCTGAATTTTAATGTTTAAGGTTCAGGGGTGGTATAAATCAATAGCAACAGTAAGCAGGCATCACTAATATTCTGAATAAATACACAGCGCTGTGCAACAGCCATGTTATTTATAGCATTTCAATCAACAGGCTCACCTTAGTTTGGAGGTGGTCTACATACTCCAGAGCCTCCTTGAACTTGGCACTCGCCTCAGTGTAACGATGCTCTTTTACATAGAAATTGCCTTCATCTTGAAGCAGCATAATTAGCCGTAGCATCTGCTGCCAGTCCTTGCCCTCGGTCAGAGCTGTTATCGTGTGATTGGCCTCTGCTGCCGACTCTTCACTTTTGGTGTCATGCTTGTTTTCCTCCTCTGCTGATCTTTTCATTTCCTCCTTTGCTTCTGTGACCTCTTCAGGGGTCTGAGAATGTTCTCCTCGGCTCTCCACGTTCATGTGCATTGCAGTGCTGCCCTCCATTTTCTCCATCTCCACCTCTGGTTCCTTTTCTCTCTCTTCTTTAGCTTCTAGAATGTTCCAGTACCTTTCTTTATCCTCACAGTATTTTTCCTTCATTCTCTCAGAGAGAAGACTGAGTTCTCTGTGCACCAGCTTGGAGAGTGTTACATCTAAGTTGCATACCATCAGAAAGTCTCTTCTGGCTTCCTTCTCACTCCATACAGCTGCATAGGCCTTTGCTCGCTTATAGTAGGCTTTGACGCAGTCTGGATGAAGAGCAGAGATTTATATTGCACATAAGGATTACATTTTTTTGCACTTCCAATTAAAATGTCAAGAGTGTTAAAAAGCTAAACTTGCCAAGGCTTCATTCTTTTATGTGGTTTTATTCTATAATTTTCTATATAAATATGCTAGACACATCTCTCTGTTCAGCTATGAGTGGCATGTTTTTAATATTTAGTTTAATTCAATGTCAAGTTTAATTTGTAAAGCATATCTCGAGGCATCTGTATTCTGTTTCATCTAGACATTTCAGAACACATCTTGCGTGGTTGGTCCCTTAGGAATGGCCTTCTGGAGTACGTGACTCTGACTGGTCAAATGCTGATATTGTTGTATAATGTCTACTAAACTATGTAACTGATTATGCCAGCCCGCTTTGTGCTAGTTTGAGGATTTATATCACTCCTGTTTTTTGTCACACATAATCAAACCAATTTATATCAATATTTGTCCCTTTAATTATTTATTTGGTAAGCATTCACATGATATGCATTAATATAAGTATGCATGATTATGTACAATCAGCTGGCCATTACCGCGAAATAAACCCCTTTAGGCCCTTCCAACGATGAAAGGCTGACTGTGCATTTTCCCATACAAATTTGCCAAAGAAGCTTTCATAATGTCAAAAAAGCATTACAGAGCTATGCCACAGACACAATATACATCTAATCCTTGCTCTGTGCTGAGTGTGCTCAAGAGGCTGGTTAAGATCCCCCATTGACAGCTCTCTCCCTCTCTTTCATTTGATCATGCTCCTCTCTAAATCTTTCACTCAGCCAACATTTAAACAGACTTTCCCCCGGCCAACTTCAGCCTCTGGCAAGAAAACAGCCGCTCCGGCGAGCGTACTTTAAGACGAGGACGTGCTCCCAGGTGACATACAAGACAAATGGCACAGAGAGCAATGATGGAAGATTTGAAGTCAGGGAGACAACAAGGTGTGGGTGACACATGGGCTGAAACGGAATTAAATAAATTCTGGGAATCTGAGGGGACAGTGTCCCTGATAAAGGGGAACTGTAACAGGCTGAAGTCACTGTGCAGGCTGCATATGCATAAGGCTTGTTAGGAAAACTACCCACGCTGCTGGAGTGGCAATGAGAGGCGATACATCTGTCACTTTACATGCATCAAGAGGGCTTACATAGACCAAATTCTGTCCTTTCTGCTAATGCAGTCAACAGTGCTTAAACAAACCAAAACCACCAAGTATAAAGATGCACACTGATGCACACTGTCACGCACAATCGCATAAGCAAACGCAATTGGATTATTTATGATACTTAAAAGTTAATTCTAGGGATGGTGCTATCTTCAGTTTTAAATTGAATTTTTTTTCTGCTTGAGGTGATGAAGATTTTTATATACCAATCAACGCACCTTTGTGTTTGTCCAGGAGTTCTGTGGAGTGCTCTATGACTTCATAATACTCCTCAAGCTCTAACATACACTGGCAGTAGTTCAACACTAGAGGAATAATGAGCTTGCCCAGATTAATGTAGTCCTCATCTCCTGGCATCTCCTGCACAGGAACACAAACTCAGTTGCATTCATTAAAGTACATAGATGTAATGAGAAATTCTTTCTCAGTGTTTTATCTTGATGGTTTCTCTACGCCTCCGTTATAACCCTAAATCTCTGTGGTGATTTTGTTTACCCTGGATTGGACTGTACGGAGCAGGACCACAGCTTCCTGGTACTTCTCCGCAGCTTCACGAAAACGACCCTGCTTGACCAGAGCATTGCCAAGATAATGAAGTGAGGGCACGACCTTTAACTTCTCGTCCTTCTCCATCATCCAGGATTCACGTTGGTAGGAGAACGGGTCACCCACCTGTGAAAGACAGAAAATTGGAGCATGCCCGCCTCGCTTGGCTGAGGATTGAAAACATGGTCTGAGAATTGGGAACAGCATTTCTTTCCAGGCGTGTCACACTTGATTGCGTAACGTTCTGTTACGCTCTGCTTGGGTAGCAGTGAGAAATCTGTTGGAGGTGGAGGAGCAGAACTGGCGTGTGCAAGAGTGTGTATGTACAGGCTTGTTTTCTTCTTGTTTTGTGTAAATACACCTCACCTACCTGGATTAACTCCATAATGAAGATCAAAGGCTGTGGTGTCCTCATTATCTCATCAAGCTCTGGGAAGCCTGTAGAATGGTAGTGAAACATGTTGCCTATGCCACACATGTGTTTCTGGCCCGCCAGAGGGTCCTTCCCTTGAGCAATCAATCGCATCCCTTTTGAGACGATAGGATAAAGGCCTGTGTGCTGAGTAAAAAAGAAACTATTGTCACGTGCTGTGGCTTCTGATGCAATTTATTTCTACACCAACAATCTAAGTGGAATCATTAGCCTCATTTGACTTGCAAAATAGATTTCTTTGCTTTTCTGTGTTTGGAGAAAAAGATTTCGAGAATAACAACAAATGTGAATGTTAATAGAAAATGTAGGAGGCCACCAAAGGTTGTCTCATGCATAATAAATCAGGAAAATTCTCCTACATCCTTACTTGAAGATTAATTAAGGTCCAATTTAAGCTGGAGTTATTATACCAGCAGAAAGAGTACAAACAGTGGGAGGCAAAACAAAGAGAATTAGATTTTATTCTAGCACCTACAATGGCATCACACCAGAACTCGGCCACTTCTCCAATCCTCATGGAACTTAACAGCACCTCCCACACCTCCATCTTGAACATCTTCCCCACAAATATTTCTGCTGGATGCTTGTTTTTACGACTGTCGTCAATAACCGTTCTTTCAAAGTTGTCCAGCAGAGTCTGGAAGTGGAACACCAGCTGTGTGGGTAGAGAAGAAAAACCAAGAATGAGAACAGCATTAGAGGAAAGCAGAGACATTT
Organism: Ambastaia sidthimunki; assembly: GCA_036877625.1. Taxonomy (NCBI): domain Eukaryota; kingdom Metazoa; phylum Chordata; class Actinopteri; order Cypriniformes; family Botiidae; genus Ambastaia; species Ambastaia sidthimunki. The sequence continues at coordinate 9,443 of JAZGTK010015711.1, forward strand.
ATTCCTCTTAATTAATCCAAAGACACCTTGGCACTTAATGCCTGTTTATGTGTATGCAAGATAAAAAGACAAGGTTTATCAGCAAGAAAAGAAGTTCTACCTGTACTATCCCAAAGTCTTCTAAAATGTGTTTATTTAAAAAAATTCCTTTTTGACCTTCATTTTGGATAAAACAACACATCAAAACATACACATACAGCCCGCAGGACTATACATGCCAGGAAAGTCACTTTAATGTTTTGTCTTTAAGTATTATGGAGGCACCTTGACAGTACGGGAGCACACAATGAATACAGAGCACAGCTGGTGAATAGAGAGGTTAATGTTTGCATTGTTGTGGAAAATGTTTGTCATTCTCTCCAGGCTGAGGGCCATATGGCTGGACAAGTAGGTGGAAAAAAGTCACCTGGCACAGATACGATGTGCCTGTGCTCAAACTGACGGGCTGCCAAACGTCAGTTGAGTAATTATATGGACCAAATGTTTTGGGTCACAGATACAACCTTTATATCATCAATAAAATCAAGCTACAGACATTTCTAATCAAAGCAAATGGTTAGACATTAACCCATCCAAACAAATGTCCAATGACAAGCATTTATCACTACGTGCTTGATCTGAATCCCTGCACATTATCCAGGGCTGCTTTTCCTTCTTACCTTAGTTCCCTTCGGAAAATGCGGCAGCGGTCCTTGACCTCCGTGCAGAATCTTCTTTTTCACTCCAGGATGGTTAAGCAGATACGTCTCTTCCATTTTGAGCTCTTGAGAGAGAAGTGTTTCTGATGTGTGCTTTATTGAATCAGTCTGAAAAGTAATGTCCTGTAGCCTGTGAGAGCTGGTCCTTGGCAGTGTTAATTAGCAGGCTGAGGAAGAGAGACGAATCACACCCCAGCAGCCCAACGTTGCCTGTCTGCTTTCTGACAGATGGCTGGATTACCAGGTTCAGGATAGCCACTTTAATCGGCCTTGGCTAATCCTTCAACCCCCCTGAATCTTTAGTATAATCCCCTTTAAGAAGTGAAGGGACGGGCATCCAGAAAGCAGAACTCAATGCATGGAAGGAGTTGAGATCATTCTGGAAGGCAATAGGGTTCAGTAATCCCAGAAAGTGTTCACTAGTATAATTGAGAGGGAACTACTGCAGACAGAATGTTTTAGAAGTATCTAGAAGGACTTTACAGTTTGTTTACCTCCGTAATAGGTGTAGCTTTTAAATTTGCTGACTTCACTGAGCAGAGGTAACTTGACTAAACATACAACTTAACACACAATTTCAAAAATGAGTTTATTTGAAATCCTGACGTTTACTCAACACGAGGGACATACATAAAGGTACATATTTACAGTCTTGCAAGAGAGATATCACAGAAGCTTGTGTGATGGGGCTTTTGGGCAGGGGTATTCGACTCTGATCCAGGAGGGACCAGCTGTCCAGCACAGTTTAGCTCCAACCCTAATCAAACACAGATGCCTGTAATTAAAAAACAAATCCTGGAGACCTTGATTAGTCTGTTTAGGTATTGGAACTAAATTCTGCAGAACTGCCCTGAGCATGAACAGCCCTTCTCCAAAATGATGTATTAAAAATGATTTCAGACTCCTAGAGTTCCCAAAACATGTGATTTAAACACACAACCAATCTATAGTATGTTCACGTTCAGTTACAACAATGCAATAAATGCAATACGCTCAAACTTGTGGCAGTTGTCTCGGTTTCTTTGTATTGTAGTATCTTGGTAGCTGTCAGGCATCACTTCTCGATCAGTGAGTCCAGCTGCTCTTGCAGGGAGGCCAGCTGTTGGAACAGAATAGCAGTGATGGATGGCTAACAGTAGGGGTATAATTGAAGGCTAAGTGAAATATGCTCTCAACACCTCCAACGTTGTTACTTTTTCCCCCCTCAGGCAATTTGTCAGTTTAGGTGTAAACAAACAGTAGAGAAGAAAATGATATTGATCAAGAGCCATAGGTTGAAGGGAATTAAGGAAAACAAACAAAACAGGTAACTCAATAACACTGCTATACTATGCAGTGATGTTACATGAGGAAAACTACATTCACCCACAGCAATGGCAATATAGGGAAGTAACGCAAAGTAATTGTACGCTACGTTCAAGTAGGTCTTTGGGTTTTTATATAATCTAACCTGTTCCATCTCCTGCTCCACTTGATGAATCATATCGTTTAAGTGAGACTGGAAACGATCCTGGAAAAGTGAGAGTATGAGAGAGGGGCTTGATCAAGCTGACAGTACGCGGTTTTGATGCAAGCCGTTTGTGAATGTCTTAGCTGCTTGTAAACAGATCTATTTGATTTGTGGCCAGTGAATGGAGCTCAGATGAGCATGACCTTACCCTGTCCACTGTGACTGTAATGACCACTGACAAATATAGCCAGTGTCATCCACACAGCCCAGCTGAAATGACAGTGTTAAGGCACATGTCTGACCCTGTTTCACAGCCTCTAAATCCTCCCAGTAGAACAGTTGGCAGAGCAATGAATTTTTATGCTTTTTTGAGTTATGTAAAAAGAGCTGACTGTGGAAAATATAATATTTATGGCTTTAAAAGATACCAAAAACTTTCCTTCTTTATTAAGGGCCGTTTCACAAGGTTGTGCTGTACAAAAGATGTGTCGCCTAGGCCGTGTTTACATGATGTAGCGCACCAAAGTGTGTAATGGTGTGTGCCATGTCTCTACTGTCTGTGTCCTAAAATGTATCTTTTGTGTAGTGTACTTCCTTACAGTTTTTCTAATGTCTTTACTGCTATATGCTTAAATGTTTTTTCCTGGAAAGCTGCTTTGCAATAATACAAAATTGTGAAAAACCATATAAAAACAATTGAATGGCGAGGCACAAACGTTTGTGATTTTTTTGTATTAAATGTTTGGAGGCAACTCACCCGTAGAGCTTGATTTTCCACCTCCATGATCAATTTCTCCTGTTGCTTCTTGCAGGCAGATGTCTTCTGCAGCTTGGCCTTCAGATTGTTGATCTGAACCCGGTACTTTATTACTGCAAATCAAATAGAGTGTGTGAGCCCTATGCATAAGTCCTAGTTAACACATATGTGTGGTTTTGTTTATTTTATATCCCTTGTATTAAGCTCACTTTTACATTTGAGAGCAGGCTAATGTGTGAATGCACTTTAACCACTGGAAGCCTTCAGGCTGCATACATACTCGAAGGCAGCTCATATGTTCTGAACTCTCATGAAACCAGAATTCCAGTTGCTTGGTCCAAATTAAGGAATGCACACATTTCCAGCAAATACTGGTGGATAATGTATAGGAACTGAAAGAGGTTTAAACAACATTATCTTTCAATAAAGCTGAGTCTAACTTAATAGGAAATGTCTGTCTGTAAACAGAAAGATGATGTTCTGGCTACTTTATCACTTGTCAGTGTTCTGTAAATGGTGCAGCGTTTGTAACTTGTAGTTATAACAGTTTAAAATTTAAACTTTGTCCAAGTTAAAAAAATAACTCAAATGCCCTACAATTTTATGTTTCAAACAGAGATGGCGGTAGAGAGATTGCCACTTTAGGTTAGTAGATTAAACGAAGTCGCGGCACAGCTCTGAACCTAATGGCTAATTTTCTGTCGCTATGCTAGTGCCAATGTGACGCTAAAGGCTG
>JAZGTK010015712.1:0-13083 GCA_036877625.1 Ambastaia sidthimunki
GACCCACCTGTCCAGATCATCACCACGACTCACCGTGACAAACATGGAGCGATGTCTTTTGTCAACTCCACTAACACGCACAAGGGAGGGCATGAAAGGGATACAAGGACTTATTGGTTCTAGGCGTGTAGCTCTATAGATGAAAAAGCATGCGGAAAATGGGTGCAGTCATCGACACAAAAGACCCCTAGCTGCTCGGCGTCACCCCCATCTTCCTTTAACACGAGCACCCCCCTCCCACAGCCCCCCTCACCCTGACCGAGATGCATTGTGGGGGAAGTCGCTGCCATTCGACCTCTGCAGGGCCTGCGCGGACGCAGACAGAACCCTGAAATTCATTATGCCTTTAAAACCCCTATTTATTTCCGCATAACCTACATACTCTTACCAGGAGGCCACAGCGGAAAAAAACAGGTCATTTCATGCGGAATACTTTATTTAAAAGAGCGGAGGACTTTTGGCGTAATCGGATTTAGCCGATTAGGATTTTGTCGTTGAGAAAAGTGTAGATTGTAATTTATTTCAAGAAAATGTCCGGAGAGCGAAACCGCAGGTCGCTGGCGTTCCGAGGAGGTGGATTGGCCGTCACCGGTGCGAGTGCCGTCGGAGGCAGCAACGGGAACAGCTGGGAGGCCCCGGCCTGTCAAGAACGACATTTGAACGGCAACAGCCTGGATCAAGAAGAGGATAGAGATCTGGGGGCGAAAGGACCATCGCTGGGGAAACTAGAGGGTGGGGGGTCCGTGAGCGACAGCACGGAGCCGGAGGCAGAGGAGGACGAGGACCCGGAAGGGGGCAGTTGTACCGCGGAGAAGGATCAATGCAAAAGCGCTTTAATCAACGTAATGGTTAAAAAAGAGAGCTCCAAGGCTGGTTGTCGGTGTGCGACTGGCAACGGCGTGAACCGGGAGGACGGTAGTGCTGGTGCGGAGCACGACAGGAGTGGAGAGGCGGAGGAAGCGGGTACTAGAAAGCCCTTGGTGGAGATGAGACCTCAGACGCTGCTGCAGAAACACTCGCTCTTCCAAGCCTCCTGGCTGCATGAGTTCCCCTGGCTCAAGTTTTGCCAGGAGACGGGACTGATGTCTTGCTCCTGGTGCCATAACATCGCAACTAACAACAGCGACGAGTTGGTGAAAGGCAGCCGGAATTATAAACGGGCCTTGCTGCTGAGACATCACCTGTCCTCGGAGCACGGGAGGAATGACCCGACCAAACAGGTACATTTATACTGCAATTATGGGATCGGGAACAGTTGGATCGGCAACAGAGCCGACATGGGTTGTGTTGTTTTGTCCTTATTTAACGATTGTTAATGTTTTTCTGCGCTTTTGGATCGGGAATTGTATTTTTAAAACTGTTTAGCGAGCTAACAGGTCTGCTAGCTGTAGACACTCAGGTCGGTGATAGCAGGTTAGCATATGTGAGCTAACCAGTTTAGCACTGCCAGCTAGGGAGGTAAATTATAAGAGTCTATATATTGGGTGTTTGTAAAGCACAAATAAGTGTCATTTGCAGTCGATAGAAGCTGTGCATATCAAAACAATCCTATTAGATGGATAAGCTGTAGTCTTTTTTTGAACAAATTAAATGTTTAGTTACTTATAAGCCCTTTATATATATATGATGTTGCATTTTATATCCGATATGACACGTAGTATTTTAAACGATAATGATAATTTGTAAAGTCCCACTGTGTCATTTGTACCTTACTGTGTTAGCCCACTGTGTTAGTGTTGCACTGTAATTATCAACCCTGGTTGTCATAGTAACTAACTTGATTGTCACAGAGGTCACTTAATGGCAAGGGCTTGACCTTACTACCTTTGGGGAACCGCACCCCCCTCCCTTTACTGCCTGCTGTAAAAAGTGACCTCTGGCACATCTCACCCAACCCTTTAGGGCACCTAAATTAGAGGCATTGTGTTAGGTGACTCCCCAAGATCCATAGATAGTGTGTGTCACTTGCTTCACTGGGCTGAAGTAAATTATGTCGCCTGTAATGACAGCCATGCAATGTGCAGCCCACAGCAGCAAACAGAACGACATAGTGTTGAATAATTATACCAGTTATATCATTGTCATTTATAATTATATCAGTTTTGCCCCTTTGAATAAAACTGTTTGGTCACTGCAAGAGAAACTTCTGGACTTCAATCACTAAGATATTTTGTAAGCCTTGTGCTGCAACATAATGGTGAATTTTTAACCGTTATTGTATATAAGTCACTAGATTTTTTGCATGTTAACCGGTGTCTACAGATGTGTTGTCGCCAGTCTCAATTTATTTGATTTAAATTTGCTGCCATAAATAGAAAAACGTTATACTTTCTTTTCCCTCATCCTTATCAAGTCAGAAGATCGTTGATTTTGTAAAAATCTATAGGCACAGTATTACTGGTTTGGCAGTTAAAGTCTCTTAGGATTTCATGGTAGGGCAATGTGCAGTCACTCTAATCAGGGTGACATGAAGTCTTCCACTAACTCAATTTAAACCCCCAGTAATTAAGCAAGATAGGAGGAAGGGATAATCACAGCCTCCCTAGCAACACAGGGGTTAAGACATTACAGCCGATCTGAACCCTGTTACACTCTGCTGTTCGTTCTCTTTCAAGTGACCTCTGTCATTGAAACTTATTTATTGCAAACGATCTAGTATGTACAGTAAAGAGTTCGATATATGTAAACTTGTGAACAGTTGATTGGCTGTATTTGTTGATATTTGTGGTATACTTGTGATTTTTTTTTCATTGGTGTCTCAGGAGAACAGACATAGAGATCACGAGATAATGGAAGAATAGGGTCTGTCAACTTAAAGTCAGTTAATTGGCCAAAACACAGGCATGTGTACTGTCGGTTTAAAGAAAGACTGTTCCAATAGGACACATCCTCCAATAGTCAATTTCATAATTGTGATCTATTATGTTGCTCTGGGCAGCAACTGTCTGTCATAATGGGCTAAATTTCTTTACTGTTCCCTATCAATCTAGTCTCTCAGTGGCTGTAATTTAATTAACCCTGGAGAAGGGTATCTGGGTTGTCTCACTCTCAAGCCTGGACTTCGCCCTTAAAGTATTTACCCCCTTGCCCTTGTGAGCAAGCTGCAGTAAAGACATGGGTCTCCGCCCCTGCACTGTCTGCCACTTGTGAAATATGTGTGTATTGGGGGGTTGTTGTGTTGCTGGTGGTTGGGGAAGGGGGGAGAGAATTCCGTGGAATTTTGTATCGATGAGCTCTTCTCTTTGTTGGGAGGCCCAGATCCTGGCATTCCCCTCCCACACCTTGGGTCAAGCACACTGCAGCATTGTTCCTGCATCTGGATGAGGGGACCAGGCGCTGGCCTCAGGGGCTGGGATGGCTCAGGATGACTATGTACAAGGAAAACAAAACTGCCAACCCTGTTGTGTAAGGCACAATGTCACCCTAACGTTCCACTTGTGTAGTGTACTCTCACCACAGCGGTTGTAGGTGATAGAGGCAGGGCTCTGTTTTGCTGAAGGCCATGTGTTTAAATTTTGGGGAGCCATTATTGGTTTACTGTGAATAGAACATGTTGGAGGTATACAATAGGATAGTGGGTGTTGGCAATTCATGGCCTGAAGAGCTTTAGAGGCAGCGTCTGTTTAACTGCAGCACAAGAGCCAGTGGTATTCGTGGTGGTTGTATAATGTTCCTGTTTCACATCAAAATGAAAGTCTGGGGTGGGAAATCAGAGAGAGAAACCACAGTGAGTTTCATATTCGACACATTTTATCAGAAAAGATCTTGTGTCCTATTTTCTTTGATGTCTCTTGTTCTGAATGATGCAGTATTTTTTTCTTTCCGATGGTGGTAAAGTAAACCTCTCAGCGTTTCTTACAACAAGTGAACCTGAAATTAAACAATTACTAGTGGTTTAATTGCCATCAGTAATTATTAAAATGATAAAATATATTACAGATCTTTGGGAGATACAGATATTTGACATCTGATTTTTGTGTTTACAGCAATCTTTTGACATTTCTAATATTAAGTCAGTCTTGAACAAAAACATCCTAAATTTGTCTCAGGAACACAATTAACCCTATGAGATCACAATTTTGGCATTTACAGTTATTGTAAAAGTAATGAGTTTTCCTTTTGTTTTATGGTTGTAAAGTTTGCAGAATGCAAAAAGAAGCTCTCGTGACTTTACAGCAATTTTTAAACCATAACAATAACAAACTTTCAATTTAGAAAAGCTAATGTCAAAGTTCACTGTCAACACAGGCTAATTTTGACACTTTATATGAGGGGAATCTTCTGAAGGCATCTGTGCTCCAGTTCTACGTTTACACGTGGCACATCTGGAGAAAGGATGAGCAGAGTGTGAGCATATATGAGAGAGAAAGAGAGAAAGAGAATGAGGTTTACTTTAGTATGTCCTGAGACTCTACTGGCTGCCACCTCATCTGTCCTCTCACACAGTGTGGTTTGGCACACAGTCAGGCTTCCTTTGGATAGACGGAGATGAACAATAGTGGGGACATTGTGACACCACAAACGGACGTTCATTCTCGTCTGACACCCCCTCTTTTCCACCTCATCCACATTCTTCAAACCTGTTCTCCACCAGACCTCTCAGAACATTTATTTTGTCTTTGTTAAAAAAAAAAATTCACCCAGAAATAAAAATTCATTCTTTACTTATAAAGTTATATGCTTTGTTTATAAGGTAGCTCTCAAATCTCATGTGCACATCTGTATTCAAATTTGGCACATTGTGTTCGGTTAGAGACATGCAAAAACCTGAGCCAGGTTTAACTGGACATATAAGAACTGTAAAAAGTTCTTATATTTATCAGAAAAAGTTGTACAGGTTTGGAGTAACGAGTAAAATGATGACAGAATTTTGTGGTGAGCTATCACTATTATTTCAGCTCTGTCTGTTGCAGCCGTCACTTGTGTGTTAGGGAGTTGTAAGTGCTTTCTTCACAAAGCTTCAGTGTAGCACTAAGCAGTGCTGAACAATAAGCCTGAAGGAAATGGCTGGCATTGTATGGAGAAATGGGTCTCTCTCTTTCTCTCTCTCTTTCTCTCTCTCTTTCTCTCTCTCTTTCTCTCTCTCTTTCTCTCTCTCTTTCTTTCTCTCTTTCTCTCTCTCTTTCTTTCTCTCTTTCTCTCTCTCTTTCTCTCTCTCTTTCTTTCTCTCTTTCTCTCTCTCTCTCTCTCTCTCTCTCTCTCACTTACTCACTCACTCACTCACTGTGTGTCTTTCTCAATCTCTCTCTGTCTCTCTCTCACTGGCTACTGGTTGGGCTTGCTGTAGCTGGATCAAGCAACAGTAATAACCCCATCTACCAGGACAAACCCAGCAGTGTGGAGGAGGGGGGCTGGGAAGGCCTCCGCCCTGAGAAATAGATTTAATCTGAATTACTCCAGCAAAAAACACAGCTGTGTGGTAGGAGGAGAAAAAATGCAGAGCCTGAGCAGTATAAATTTCTGCATGGATTAGGACATCTGCTTTGCAATCCAGAAATATACTGTGTCTGTTTATTCTCACTGGTACAGACCAGTCGGTCCTTTTTTGTTTTTTAAATTGTGAGAGCAGATGATCTCGACTGATGGTCGGATGGGATAATGACCAAATATTACTAATCTTAAAGAGCATTAACAAGGGCAAAGAGAGTGTCTCCTACGAGTGTGGGGGGGGGTTAACTTCCCATAATATTGCAGCTTTGTAGCCTGTTAAACCAGTTTTCCTGTAGAAATTGTCACCGTACACCTGCCCTCTACCTTATGTTTACACTGTAGACTGATGCCGTTTGTCATTTTTGTTTGTTTTTACTCCACCAGGAGATGGAAAGGCCGGAGAACGCAGAGAGCCCAGAGGTAGAGGACTACAGGAACAGGCCCAACGAGAATTCCTACTGCTACCAGCTGCTGCAAGAGCTGGACAAACAGCGCAAGAGCGGCATCCTGTGTGACGTCAACATCGTGGTAAGCGGCCAGGTGTTCAGGGCGCACAAGAACATCCTGGTTGCCGGGAGCCGTTACTTCAAGACCCTTTACTGCCTGACCAAAAGCGAGAGCTTTGACCAAACAGCGATCACGCACCTGGATGTGGCAGGTGTGCAGGGATTCTCTGTCATCCTGGACTTCCTGTACTCAGGAAACCTTTTGCTGACCAGCCAGAATGCCATCGAGGTAATGTCTGTGGCGAGTTACCTCCAGATGACCGAGGTGGTCCAGTCCTGTCGCGCCTTCATCAAGGATGCCCTCAACATTAGCATCAAGCAGGAAGCCCCAGACTCTGTGGTGGTGGACTACAACAAGCGGCGGACGGTGGCGAAGGACTGCCAGGGTGCCGGCAAGAAGCCCAGCAACTTCTGGGCGACCAGCATCCTATCGAAGTTGTCCATCAAGGCCAGCGGACAGGTGAAGGATGAACCGAGTGATGTGGAGGTGTCAGGGGGCGAAGGCTGGGGTGGAGAAAACTCCTCAGAGTCCACAGAGATGGAGCCACAGGGACCAGGGCCGGTGTTCGTCTGGAACGAACAGGATCCAGGTACTGGGGTCGTCATCAAGAAAGAGGTTGTGCCTCCGGAGCCGGGCAGTGGCAGGCGGAAAAAACAGGCTGCCAGACGCTTCGTCTACAACATCCCACCTGAGCCGGAAGAGGGTTTTGACGAGGGCATGTTCATCCAACCGTCTGCCTCCTACACAAGGGAGGACTACTCTTACCTCTCAGAGAATGCCGGTATGTTACCCATCATGCCTTTCTCTCCTCTTTAAACAAACAAGATGGTGTCTCTGTTGACAACCTGAAGGCACTTTTGAAACCTGGTCCAATTCAAATCATCACTCAGATTCAAATGTCATTAAGACAGGTCGTGGTGGTCAGGTTACTTGAATGATGTTGCCGCTCTGTTGTTTTAGTTCATTGTGCTGTCATTAAACTGACAACCTTATGAAGGAAGATGCATGACAATTGTATCTTTGACACCTCACACACACAATGACCAGAATGTGTTTCCTTAAAGCTGTTGGTTACGGTATAATCATTGTTTTCAGGGCTAGAATATGCAGCCTTAAGAACAAGGTCATGGCGTGTTGAAAAGAGCACGCGATCATGCTACCAAGACTACATGAAAGGAATTTGATATGCAGAAGCCAGGCAAATTTTTTTATTTACATTTTATGCAAATTGTTTATTTTTAACTTTAAACTTGGACAATTAAAAAAAGTATAAAAGAAAAAGTATACTAAAAGGATTAGTATACTTTTTCCAGTGTAAAAAGTATATTGTTACACTGGAATAATGGAATATGATATATTGTATAAAACCCTGTATACTTTTTCAGACCTGGCATGCAGTATGTATTTGTGTAATGGGCTTGATAAAATGGGGTTGTATACTATAAGAATACAACTAGAAGTTGATTCTAGATATTTTTATTACCTTCATATATTGGTAACTAGCAACTTTCTCTTCAAATAGGATATATAGTGAGAGCTCAGGGCCACAAGACCGTCTTCCCCTTTTCCCTGTCTGTTTTCTTCCTACCCTTATTAAGGGAGTCAACCCTCCTTCTGCCTCATACCACAGAAATCTGCGTAATCTCCAGACCACCGAGCTGTCACACACAGTGGTTTCTCTGGCCGTCACGGGCTCATCTAATGCAGGGTAATAAAGTAAAGCGAGTCAAACATTCAACCCTCAGGCTTCCTTAACGCTCTCAAATGCACTTAGCTCATATTCCTAAAGGCACTTTAATGTGCCACCTGCAAGGCATGTGTGCGGTCATGTGTTTGCCTACACATGCTCACATCTGCTTACATACTGGAGTGTGTACTTGCATCCGGGTTTGCACAGCCACTCTTGCTTTTCATACTCGGGACTCTTGTTGATTTTGGCACAGAGCACAATTTATAAAGTAGAGGGACTGAATGTATCTCTGCATATTCAAATCAGTCGTGATGGGAGAGGATCTGGCCATGCTAGCTGGTTTTCACGCTGTTTCTTAACCAGGTGTGACTTGCGGAAGCAGCAAGTGATAAAATGTACATTTGAGTTTTTGTATGCAACAGGACGTTTTGTCAGAGGCCTGACTTTTGAATTCACTTGAAACTCGTTTTCATCATGTGTAATCAATTGTAAAACAGAATCTGTTGCTTAATCTGTTTGCATTGGAGCTACATGAATAATTTGTGTTTGTTCAGGCGAGGGATTCCCAGTTCCCAGACTGCTTTGAGAATAAATGTTGAAATGAATTATTTGATGTTGTTGAGAAGGATGGAGAAGTCTGTCTGTTTTCTGTCAAGCCCACAAACATACATATATACATGCATAAGCTTCCCCTTATTCCCTCTTTTGAGGTGTGCAGAGCTCCCAGGGGCCGTCCCGCCCTAATCCTGCTAATGCAGCCCAACTATCTGTGCAATTCCAAATATTGACCCAGGCAGAGTGGACCCACTGCTGAGGTACTTACAGTGGGATCTAACAGCTTTGGCCTGCCTGCCTACTAATCCACAGTGTGTAAGACGATCCACTGTTAGGGCTTCACCCATTTATTTACACACCATATCTTTCTCACACACCCATACAGACACACACACTTACAGTCGCTGCCTTGCGCAGATCAGATCTGTAGATAAGCACCTAACACGGTAAAGTACTTTACACATATACACATAGTGTAGGGCTGTAACGTTATCAAGAATTTTAAAATCCATTGAGTTACAGTAAGAGTATACAGCAATGCCAGAAACGTACTCTATGCAAGCCCACCAATGCTGACAAATACTCGGCCAAGGCATTGCAAGAACGTGGTCTTGTGTTATTTTAGTGGTCGCAAAATTTAATGCTGTCCTTAACGATCTCTGTGTAATTAAACTAAATGTGTTACATTTACATTTATTAATTTAGCAGACGCTTGTATCCAAAGCGACTTACAAAGAGAGAGAGCATTAAACATTCTGTTGTAAGAACCATCACACACATTGCTATTCAAAAATTTAGCTTTAAACATGTCTAAACAACTAACTTTATTAAGCTGAGAATCTTGCTGAGCAAGTTGATTAATTTTTTTTTAGCTAAAACCTGCCGTAGCCCCCCATGTAACAAATTGGAATGCAGTTAACACTTGTGAGTTATGTTCTGGCATATTTCAGAAGTTAACAAGGCTAGCTAGAAGTGTTTTTTATTTGCTTATAGTATGTTTCAGGCGGTGTCAGATAAAGCCCAGAGCCCATTTACCACCAACCTTCCATTGTGTGAGCTCACAGATCTGGCCAAGCAGGTCTCCTCCCACCTACTGGAAGAGCCAGAGCGATTAAGTCTCGCTTTTTGTAACACATTTACATGATCCTGAACAGTCCCATGACTCAGTCCTGGTCATTGAGGGTCTGGGTTAATCGTTAACTAGTTTAGATGCCCGATAGTAACAGGTTGAACTTTAATTTCGAGGCTGCCGATGCAAACAAACGCAGGTCTCGGCACAGCTGCTGTCGGGTGTTCTTTGGCCTGCAAGGTGGTGTTTAGAGCCTCTATCGAATTCCCAGGTGATCTGGCTTTCGTCACCCCATGGCAACCTGCTTGACGACCCTTTTGTTTTGCCCATTCTGGCTCAACAAAGCCCCCCACCTCCATCTTCACAGACTGTAGAAGAGGCAGCTCCGGTCTAATTGTCATGAGGTAACACTCCCAGGGGAACTAGAGTGTTTGGGATGAATCTTTTCAGGAGCAAAAAGCTGAGGTTAGAATCAGCCTGTTTGGGGTGTTTCCGTGTGTTAGTTTTGAGTAGTAAAACAGCAACTAGAGTTTTGTTTTTTTGGACTGCTTGTGTATCAGTACGAAAATTACATTAACTAATTTAGTAATGGCCTGGCACGAGGTATCTATGGCAACTGATACACTTTTACAGGCTGCACACACACACACACACATTGTTTTCTTGTGTGTTTCTCAGACGCTCTTTACAAATCATGTGTTGCAGTGCTGCCAATTACAGCCAAAAAGACAGACTGCAACTGTCGCCTTTACAAAACTCAAGCCGAACTGTTTAGAAATCTCAGGAGCTGTTGTGCAAACCACTGAGAATCTGCTTGTTTGTGTTTGTTTGGTCTCTTTCAGGCGAAGCATCTGAAAATGCCATAAATAAGCTGAAATGTCCCCACTGTAGCTACATTGCCAAGCACCGGCGAACACTAAAGAGACACCTGATCATCCACTCGGGCGTTCGATCCTTCAGCTGCGACATCTGCGGGAAACTGTTCACACGCAGAGAGCACGTCAAGAGACATTCCCTGGTAAGACCGAGACATCCTGTCTCACATGAGTCAGTCTCACAAATACTTATCAAAGACACATTTCTGACCTTCTGAAGCTTATTTAAGGCCCATTGAAAAAGATTTATTTTATTCTGATTTTTTAGTGAAATGTAGGAATATTAATTGTTAAGTCTCAGAATATTTATTTCCAAAATTCACCGTACTGTATTACATCTGGACATTTTACTTTTGAGTTTTTTAGTTTTTGTAGTATTCATTGCTGTGATGAAGTGTAATCCAATTTTAATCCAATTTTCAAATGTAATCCAGTTTTAAAAATAACATCCACAATGTATACATATTTCACAATTTTGCATAACAGTAATGGAAATGAAAATTGGTGCCTAATTGACCTATAATAATGTCAAAGCAGAAATCCTAAAGGTTTCCCAAATCTTTCCCATTTTCCCTTGGTCAGATAGTCCCACTCCTCAACACCATTAGTTCAATTGATGTCATGTTCACAATGTGCTTTACTTACAGACCGCTCATGATGTCATCTGTTTACAGGTGCACAAAAAAGATAAAAAATACAAGTGCATGGTCTGTAAGAAGATCTTCATGCTGGCAGCCAGCGTGGGCATTCGGCACGGATCCCGCCGCTACGGTGTATGCGTGGACTGCGCTGACTCCCACCAGGGTACGCAGGAGGGTCTCGAAGGCATGCAGGAACTGGAGTTCTCCCGCGACGAGGACTTCGAGGAGGCAGGAGAAGGAGATGAGGACATGGAGGCCGAAGGGGAGGAGCCGAATGAGATTGACCAATCCAACAGCACGGGTGACAGGGGTGGCACCCCCGAGGAGGACTAATTTAAACTTAACCTGGTAGAAAATCCAATTCAAATGCAAAGAAAAAAAATAGCTGGGAAACAATCAACAATTCCAAAGTGCTATCAGACCTCTTTGTTGCACGTGAAGTTATGTCAGAGTTATATAGCTTTGTTAGAGAGGGAATCCAATATTTAAAGATTGTTGTATGTGTCAGAGTCTGGGCCCAGTGCCTGTCAGAGGAAGAGGTATAAAGATATATAACTGAAAATCAGGTTTTTCTGTGATGTAATTTTTTTCTTTTGTAGAGGATGAGGGTGTACAGCATTTTTGAGTTATAATAGGCCAATCATATTAAAAGAATTATTAACTATTTAATTTATGAAGAAAGTTATTATGGTCTTATGAAATGATAGAATTAGATTTTCTTTTGTATGTCTGCTTTTTGTTTCAGTTTATAACTGAGCTTCCTGACAGATCTGATCATATATTGCTCAGAGGAGTATGTAGACAAAGAAGGAGCATTATAGAAATTCCGCCTACAGGAAGATTATTTGTTTCCTTTCTGGTTCTATGTTGTCATGAAATGTTATGAAATATCTATATATGTTTTTTTTTTCCTTTTCCCTGCACAGATCTTGGAACCAAAAATCTGTTTTGTGACTCTAATTGACCACAGCCATATTTATGATTAAGTTATACAGGCTGTTTGATCGTGCCAAGCAGAATGCACACCAAGATTTTGCAGGACACAAACTACTGAAAATGCTGAGAGAACGTAAAGCAGAGAAATATAAAAAAAGAGACAATAATAAACTATAAGGGGAATATATTATAGCTAGCTTTATTTTGAATCACAGCATCACAGTAACACTTTATAGAGCATTTTGACATTCACTTAAAGCTTGAATTTTGCCAAATGATGGAAACGTTTGGTGCTGTAACGCTTTTATTGTTTGTTATTTTTAAATACTGGACCTAGAAGCTGTATATGATGTTAATAATCGTAAAGCCTACTCAACTCAGTTATACTAATCAGCTCTGTATTTTACACTGTTGTGCTAAGGAGCCTATCAGGTATGCTTTACCGTTTTTAAACTCTTTTCTATTAAATGCACATAAACACACACATACCATTTTCGTTTTGAAACTACTGGCAGTACTTGTGTAGATGGATCGAACTGATGTTCTCGGGTTGGTTAGTGGTACTGTGCAAACTTGTAATCACTTGAAAGACCTGTGTAACGTTTATTTTGAAGAATGAAGACGATCGAGATGGAAAGAAGTTGTTTGCAGTAGATTCCCAAACTTCATTTTGGTCCCCGTCTCACCCCATAACGTTTATAATCATTTTTATTTAGTTGGAGAGACTTGTTTGTCTGTCTCGTGTCTGCTGAGTGCAAAACACTTGTGCTAGTGTAGAGTGGAAGGTCTATGAGAATGCATAGACAGGCACTTACTACTCTGCGTCTGTTATTGTTATTTCCCCAAAGCCGGTCTGGATGGAAATACATTTAAACTGTTGTGTTTTATTCCATACAGAACTTTTTTTTTAATTTTGACATTTCATTATTTAATGTTATATATATATATGTATTGACTCCAAAATGCAATCAAGACTGTTAATTTCTATCTGTCCAACCAAAATCTTGTTTAATTGTTAAAAAGAAATTAATGTATAAGAAAATCCAGGTGAAATATTTAGTGTAGATTGTTGCTTGTGTGTGTTGTCAGATTTAAATGTCTTTATTCTAACAATCATCCACTTTTCCTTTAGATGCATATATATATATATATATATATATATATATTGTTTTAATTGTCCCTGTTTTTGAGGTTTATTTTGTTTTTGATTATTTGTTTTTTATTTTAAGCACATTTTATAAGAAACTGTTTGTGGGTTAATTATTAGGAACAGGAGTTTGTGTTTATATGCAGTGGATTCATTGAAGTGCTATACTGATACAGAAATTGTCTATCTTTCCCTTTACTCGAGAAAGTGTATTTATATAAAAGCTGTATAGA